>PYUH01000180.1:2645517-2770798 GCA_016808085.1 Suaeda aralocaspica
TGGGGGGGGGGGGGGGGAGGCGTATGGAACAGTGATCTATGACTTCTAATTGGAGTACAAGACGCTGTACTCTTTTATATTTTTAATGCGCTGGATATCCGTCACTCTATGTCACATAGTAATACCTTCTTGGAGTTCCTTCCAAGTTGGTGCCCAATAGGGCGATGATTTTAAAGAGGAAACCCGTTCGATGCAGGATCCATAAGTTTGGATATAGTAATTAATTTAATTGAGTCCATGTACACGTAAAAGTTGTCACAGGTAAGTTGAGTGCATATTTTATTTCTTTTTTACTGTTCCATAGTCTTTAGTAGTTATGTACTCAACTTTGCTGACTGTTTGTATTGTGTGCATGGCTTTATCTTGGAATTGGCCCTACAATGACCCACTTGTGGTGAGTAGTTGTCTAGGAAAAGAAAAGCTGCAGGTACAAGTGGGCATAAGTCATTTCATGATGTGCTGGAGAGAGAGCGCTTGCTGTGTTTTGTAGCTTTACTTTATTTTATTGCTTATGAGGACTAACATTTATTTTGGATGGTTGTTTTATTTCTAAAGACTTTTAGTTTTTGTTTTGGTTTTTAGGGCCATTAATATGGTTCCGAAGTGTAATAAGTTTAAAGTTGATCTTTATTTTGATATTGTTTTGAAGTTAGTTTTAAATTGTTTTGATTTTAGGACTTCCGCTATAGCACTTTGATAAATGTCTTAGCCGTTATCACGGTGGCGGTAATACTTTGGTTTTTCCATGTCTAGAAGTTTTAATAAATACAATACTTAATAATTATAATATGTCCGGCAAAATAAGAATTAAGAAGTTAGGAAATTCCGGGGTGTTACAACGTCGCAATAGGTGCAACTTCTGAAGTTGATTGTTTGAAAAGGATATCAAAATTTGTTTGTCAAATGTTGTCGTCCACCTATTTGGTCCCCACTCCACAATCTATACAGGGGTCTCGCTGCTCAATCAGCAAGTCAAGGTCCAAGGGTGAAATGCCCTGATTAGGGGTCTAGTGGGAAATGCCCTTAAACATTTTTGAAAGCTAAAACCATTGCTAGAATAGTCGATGATAAATTCCAATGGCCGAAGTGCGCTTAAATTACTTCCTTTGTTCTTAAACTTATTCTTAATATTTTATTTTATTTTCATATTTATTATTTTTATTCATTTTACATTTTTATTTCATTTTATTTATTTTGTAAACTTACAAAGTAAATTAAGCACATAGATATGGCCAAGGGTGACGAACTTTCTAGGATGTTCTGGGATGTTTCGTACGAAATCGAGCAACTTTAAGCTTATGAAAGCGTATAAAGTGGAATATGAAAGTGAATTTCGGAATATAGAAGTGAATATCAGAAATATGCAAGTTCTGAAATACTACCCCTTAAGCGTACATGCGCTCATTGGGCGCACATACACTCAGAAAGATCGAATTTTCAGAACTATGGCAATATTACAAAACTTCCAAAAAATCCACGCTCGAGCGCCCTAGCGCTCATAGGGTGGCCTAGTGCTCCTACGCTCGTTTTCCCGACTTCTTCTGCTGTAAATACATGACGTCATATGGCCATTTCAAGCATCTTAAAATTTCCCAATTTCGTGCATCTTCTCGTAATTCGTGTCAAGCCTCCTCTTTCTCTATCTACTTTTTCTCTCTACAAAAAATTCTTTCTAAGCCACCCTTAATCACATTCAAGAGTTAATTAGTTCTCTAAAACATTATTATTATTATTATTATTATTATTATTATTATTATTATTATTATTATTATTATTATTATTATTATTATTATTATTATTATTATTATTATTATATAAGCATCAATCAAACGACGTTGTTTTGACCACCACACGCAAGGTACTTCAAATGAGGCCGACATCAATAACATCTACATCTTGAGTTCTTCAATTAATTGAGTTAGTTCATGTGATTTAATTACTTTATTAGAGATTCAACTATGTTTAATTAATTTCATGAAATCTTGACTAATTACACTTGACTTTAATTAAAATAAACTTTATGTAGAAACATTAATTAGGTTTATTTATGTGATTATTTATGCTCATTGTTTTATTTCTTTTAATCACCTAATTAATCTATGTTTAATTACAATACCTAAAGGCATGTCTCACTAAAGTAAAGATAAATCTTGGACAACTGACTTAGGTACCTTAGCTTGTCATGTTGATTAATCATAAAATGATCACCCAATGCATCTTATTAGAAAAATATGTGTGCATTAAACAAACTCACCTAGCAAAATTTCTATTTGTTTTAAGATAAATCGAAAATAGGATTGTAATAATTCAATATTAAATCATGAAATTATATATGATACCAAGTAGAGACCGCTATACGTGGGGGGACATTGTGACCTACTTTGTCCTTACTTACCCTCGTCCCTGAATCCAGAGATATGAGACGTTCTTCTCCTTAGCGTCAATTTGCCTTCAGGCGACACCTAATGGGGTTCGTGAGATCCCGAAAAGAGCACAACGGCGACTTTTCTACTTGGGTTTTGAGCTTTTAGACTCACCCCCAAGCCAAGCATACTCACACTATATATGCAAAACAAACAAAAGACATTTGATGCCCGTAAAAAGGGTGGATGGGCCCTTAAAGGCCCGGGTCCACAATTATTGTAATATATTTTTGCAACTTTTGCCATGAAAGTTAATTAGTTCAAATAATAATTAATTCTAATTCAATCCACTACATTCTAATCCCGGCAATCCATCCTAATCTCAACAATCCATTCTAATTCATTCTAATCCCGACAATACATTCTAATCTATTACATTCCCGCCCAATTCCGTGAAGAGAACTCATCCTACATGTGTGTTGTAATGCTACTATTTACGCCTCTTTATTTGTTTGTTTGTTGTTGCTTAGTTTGTTGTGGTACTTAAGCTATGTCCTAGTCAAACTTATTTTTGTTCATCTGAACTTATTTATACTCACTGAACTTATTTTTGTTGAACTAAACTTATTTTTACTTATCTGAAATTATTTTTTCTGAACTAGATTTAGGCCCATGTTCTCGTAAAGTTATTTTTGCTGATCCAAACTTATCTTTGCTGAACTGAACTTATTTTTACTAAACAAAAACTTATTTTTGTTAAAAAATGAACTTATTTTTGCTGAAATCATTAACAATTTATTAAGGATTGAAACTGATATTTGTTGAACTGAACTTATTTTTATTGAACTGGCCTTATTTTTGCTGATTTGAATTTTTTTCGCTGAACTGTGCTTCGTTTTGTTGAAAATAAGTAAAAATAAAACGAGGAGAACAAAGTCTTATTTTTGCTGAAATCATTAAAAATTTATTAAGAATTGAAACTGATTTTCAATGAATCGAACTTATTTATTTTTATTAAACATAACTTATTTTTATTGACCTGAACTTAGTTTTATTGAAATGAACTTATTTTTGCTGAAAATAAATAAAAAAAATAAAACGACTAGTAGGAGGCCTTAGCTTTCAACTTGGATGTACTCAATCACTTTCCTATCCTTTAGCATAAGTGTGGCTTAATTAGTGCAATATCTGCTTTCTACTTATAAAATTTGTCGTAGATCACTATTAACATCGTCAATTTGATGGTTGTGTTTTTTTTTTCTTTTTTTATTTTTGTTTTCATTATTATTATTATTATTATTATTATTATTATTATTATTATTATTTTATTGGTTTTATAGAGCCACAATGGCGGGGATGAAAATTAATCCTGAGACCTTTTGAAATCGGAAGAGAAATTCTAACCAACTAAGTTCAGGGCTGGAGCTAGAATTATGAGGGCCATGTTCAAGACCTAAAAATAGGCTTTTGGAACACTATCGAAAAATATTAAGGAATAACTTTATCATAAAAAAGCCACTTTTATGGTGTTTGTTTTAATGTCTAAGCTGGAGATCATCCATCAATTGAGCCAAATCCCTCAGCTCAGGAAAAGTCACAAGGTTCCCATTAACCCTATCACTAGTAAACAGTACAGCATTCAAATCTCCTAGAATCATCCATTTCTCAGCAGCACAGCTAGGAGCCAAAGCTCTGAGGTGATCCCACAAAGAAACTCTATGCTCAAAAGTAAGTAAACCATATAAAAACAATAAAATCCAAATTCCTAGCATGATCCACAACTCTACAATGAATGCATTGTTCATGGATAGAGAGGAACATTAAGAAACTTACAACCAACCCAGGAGAGAAAGATTAGTTAGCTTGCCATCTCCAACCATGACCAAACTTCTTAATTAGTTTAGAAAGTCTAACCCTGGTCTCAAGAAGAGCCACTACACTATATTTATTAGAATGAACAAAATTAACAAGATGTTAAATTAAGCAAATAATTTAAAGCATATATTAAGCATAAAACAAAAACAAAAATAATTTAAGCAAGCAATTTAAATCATTAAAAATGCATATCGAGAGATTGGATGGCACCAATTTGAACTCTCTAACAAACTTTGATGGTTCTTGTGGAATAAATAGAATAATTGGACTTGTGACAAATACTAGGGCGATGCAGGAGGTGACACTTTTTGAAAAGTAAACTTTGAAAGTTTTAATTATGTAACAGATAGACTTATTGGTGGACTTGTGGCAAATTAATGGAAGAATATTTGAAAGATGAATTCATAATGAGAAAGTGAAAAGTATTGTACTACCTCCAAAATCTTTTACTTGCAACAAAGAAATATTTTATATCTTACAAATAATACCCCTTTGTTACAAGTAAAAGTTTACAGAGGTAGTAAATAAAAGTGTACAAATATATCTAGCTGAAAGAAAATAAAAAAAATTAATTTCATAAAGTGAAGCCAAGAAAATAATGTGCGGTCGCCCACACCGCACGCACCTAGAATCTGCCTTGACTGTGTTTTCGCTCACTCTCTAAAGGGTTTTCATTATATTGTAGGACTAGTTTGACTATTTTCTTAAATCTCTAAAGTTTTCACCAACAATGCTGAAGTTAAGTACGCAGTAGTTTCTATTTCATAATACGCGGCTTTGGCTCAAAAGCTACAACATAGCACTTCTATTATTCATTGGACATTTGGACACAGTCACAGAAGTATTTGTTGCATGATTAGATTGCACAAGGTTACCCTGGAGAGCAAACGGCAAACTGTATTGTTGACGATTTAACATGTATATTGGAGTTTTAACTTGTAAGCGTATTGCCTTAAATTTAATAAATACATACAATGCTACTAAAAAGACATTATATATACTTTGTATATTAGTATTAATCGTTTTATTTTGCATCTATATTTAGCTAATTTTGTACCTCTTTATCATAGGTTATTTGACAAACAATATTATTGGATAATTGTGCATCACACGGGATCTAATCCACTTAAGATAATGGTAGATCTTTCATGTAAATATATCAAAACCCGAAAGCTATGCTCTTTCCGAACTCTAAGCAGCAATCAATCAATGTTGAAGCCGATGTAAAATGACATGAGCTCCGTGTTGTGGTTGAAGAGTTAAAACAGTTGTAGGAGCATGTGTATAGGATGGTGAAAGCTCGAATGCAAAGCGTTGTAAAATCATGGACAAAGCCATTTTAGCTTCAGCAATTGCAAAGTTTTGCCCGATACATATTCGTGGGCCCCAAGCAAACGGGAAAAAAGAAATGTTACCCATAGTTGCCTTCGCAATGCCTTCTGAAAATCTCTCGGGTTTGAATTCTTTAGAATCAACACCCCAAAGTTTAGGATCATGATGAGTATAGAGTATTGACATACTGACCACAACACCAGGAGGGATAGACAGATCTCCAAGTTTTGTTTCACGATCGAATATCCTACGGGAGCTCGTAACTACAGGAGGGTACAATCTCAGCACCTCATATATTATCATTGTCACCTACATCATATTCAAACATAAAAATTAAGGTATGACATATGACTACTGCTAAATATCAATACAATTTAATCTTCGAAAATTGGAATCATACTATCCCAACTTTTGCATAGTTGTTTAGACTTTCCCACACTAAACAAACTATATGGACGATCTCAACTTTAAGGGTGGACGATATTAGTGCATTCTAAACATCTTCACAAGATAAAGATCAAGCCGTATTATTCATAAATGCCAAATGACTTTGCCTATAATCACTATTTTATCATATATTTTTTTGCTTTCAAGTTAGCAACAACCAATGAATATGAAGAAAAGAGAAATATTCAGGTTATTACCAGCAGTAAAATCATGGTACAAGTAAACAAATTACATGAAATTAAAGAACTCACATAAAAGCAATACTTACTGTTTTTAAATGATTCAATCCATCAAAGTCTGGTTCATTCTTTCCAAAAGTAGCAAGGACTTCTTCTCGCGCCTGTGATTGCCAGTCTTGGTGCTTACTCAACAATATCATTGTCCATACTAACAACACTGAAGTGGTTTCTTGGCCCGCGAAGTAAAACAGCTTACATTCATCAATCATTTCTTGGAAACTCATGGCTAGCTGTTGTGTCTGACTCCTAAGACTTGCGGAGACTTTGAAGTTCGAGTCCATCAAAATCCCCAACAAGTCATCCTTGGCAACTTCTCCAGCCTCCATTGCTTTCTTTCTATTGTCAATTATTTCTGTCAATAAATTTTGTAGTTCATAGTTTATTGCTTTCATCCTTCTGTTTGTCTTTGTTGGCAAAAACCTAAAATGTATATGAATATCAATGCAAGGTAAAAGTAAAAGAATATATACATGTAAAAGTTCTATGTCCAGTAAATGTTTCGGTTTACCTCCATACGGGTATATACACTGATTGACGTATTGTGAGTGTCGTTAGTTCCTCAAGAAGTTCAAATATTCTTCCTCCCTCCTCATAGTTACTGCCAAAAGCAGCACGAGATATGATGTCTGCAGATAGGCTTCTAAGGTACGGCCATACATCTAACTCAGAGGAACCTATTTCAGAAACTACCTTCTCCCATTTGTTGATCATTTCAATAACACTGATTCCAAATGCTGGAAGCATAAGCTTCCCACACATACACATCAAAAAATAAATAAATAAGGCATATAAGTATATTAAGTGAAAGTGGTTTGTAGAAAGAAGCTGATAAGTACCCAATACTTGTACAAAAACACAATATGAATGGGATGTTAACAGTAATCAAAATGTTGAATCCTGAATGTCTGTTGTCAAGTTAGGGATACCTTAAGCTTTTCCATATGAAAAGCCGGGTTGATTAACCTCCGGTGTTTCGCCCATTTTTCACCCTCATAACTTGCAAGTCCTGGAATAAGCAGTCTGATAAGCGGGTTAAGTTTTGGCTTTCGAAATTCACTCATCCTAGAGAAGACATCCCGTATAAGTGCAGGTTCAGTAATATGTATAACTGGTGAAGGCCCCAACCATGTCAGGCAATTTTCACCTGCAAATCAGATATAATAACGTTTCACAGATATCCGATTATAAACTTAACCCGTACATTGCTTTTTCCAGGACAGCACAAGGCTTAAATATGTGAAAAAATTGAGTATAAACAAATATAAAGCCTCCGAATGCAATTTGCACTTGTATTGACTTAAAATTTAGAAGTACAATCTGAAAGTATTCGATCAATTCCTTCGGTTCAAGGAAATTCATAAAAATAAAAAATGAAGATTAAATTTCAACACAATTCAACACAAAAGAACCGGGATAAAGCTTTCTTGTTATTGTTGGTGATTTCATTGTTAAAGATATGATATGTGATATATATCGATGTATTTACCAAATCACTTATCATATCTTTAATAACATTGATAAAAGTGGTGAAACGCCCCGGAATTGCTACTTTGATTGGAACAACAAAGCAACAGCGCAGATTTAGGATGATAAATTATTGGTAAAGTAAGGATCTGTTTACCTCATCTTAAAATCAGCTTAGGTCAGCTCAATCCAACTTAGCTTTTATTTTGCTAATCATTAATCATTCCTAAAAATTACTTTTAATTCAGTTCAGCTCCAATAAATCCGATTCAGCTGTTTTAAATTGAAGTAAACAAACCTTAAAACTATAACTTAAGAACATCTCCCATCGTTACCTTCTATATATCAGCATCACACAATGGAGAACCCAGAAAAAAATCTCAAACAAGCATACGATCAAATATACAATAAAAGATAGAGAGAAAGTAAACATAGTAACTAACCGTATGTATTAAACTGTTGATGAAGAAAAGGCAAAATACGACAAAAGTAATCATTAGTAAAAAAAATAGGGTGTTGTCTAGCTTCATGTCGCATTTTAAAGATTTGTTTGATGTCACCAAAAAAGAATTTATAAGTAGTTCCTTTGAACCCCTGTTTTCTGAGTTGTTTTTCGAGTTTTTTGGGTTGAAACCACAAATAATTCATTGTTTTCCATACCCATGTAAGAATCACTATCGAAACCACCGCTATTGTAAGGGGTAATATTAGAGACATTATTTTTGTTTTAATTTTACTCACTTTTTACTCCCTTGAAATGGAGGTAATTGAAGGTAATGAAATTGGGATGGAATGGAAGTATGGAACAGAGAAAGAGATAGTGGGAACGAAGAGGTGATGCTAGCCTGCTAGGTTTGTTGCAAAAAGTGTCATAGGCAATCGTGATAATGGGTTTTAAAGGTTTTAATAACGAAAATTTGAAGTAAATATTATTCTAATCGTTATAAACTAGGGTTTTAGTAGAGAGTGTTTGTGGGGAGGAGAATTGATTTGTTTTCTTATTCAGTACCAAATATATATACAAGCTTAAACTAGGGTTTCCTGTAGAATAAACCCTAGTATCCAGAACATTCTAGATCATACCTAAGGGGTATAATGGACATCCATAAAATAATAATATTTTATAACACTCCCCCTTGGATGTCCATTATAAAGCAAATATACATCATTTTATAATGCGCATGTGCAATGCTGCCTCATTAAAAACCTTAACAGGAAAACCCAGTGGGAAAAACCATAGCTAAGGGAAAAAGAGTACAGCGCGCATTGACTCCCCCTCATGATATCATCCGTTGAGATCCTTGAGATGACGCAACCCGATTTGATGAACTAATTTCTTGAATGTAGCAGTAGGAAGCGCCTTGGTAAATAGATCTGCTAAATTTTCACTTGAACGAATCTGTTGGACACTAATCTCACCATTCTTCTGAAGGTCATGGGTGAAGAAAAACTTTGGCGAAATATGCTTCGTCCTGTCACCTTTAATGTACCCTTCCTTGAGTTGTGCAATACAGGCTGCATTGTCTTCATATAATGTAGTCGGAGCTTGTTTTCCACATAAACGACCACAATCTTCTTGTATGTGCTGAATTAGAGACCTTAGCCATACACATTCTCGACTAGCCTCATGAATTGCTAAAATTTCTGCATGATTAGAAGAAGTAGCAGCAATGGTTTGTTTCATGGAACGCCAAGAGATTGCGGTACCACCATATGTAAATACATATCCAGTTTGTGATCGAGCAACATGAGGATCTGATAAATACCCTGCATCTGCAAAACCAACTAATTCTTCTTTGGAGGTGTTAGAAAAGAACAAACCTTTATCTTTCGTACCTTGTAGATAGCGAAATATATGCTTAACCCCATTCCAATGCCTTCGGGTAGGACATGAGCTAAACCTTGCTAATAGATTGATAGAGAATGATATGTCGGGTCTTGTGTGACTAGCAAGGTACATCAATGCTCCTATTGCACTTAGATATGGTACTTCAGGACCAAGAATCTCTTCATCATTTTCCCGAGGGCGAAAAGGATCTTTATCAACATCTAGTGATCTTACAACCATTGGGCTAGTTAACGGATGTGCTTTATCCATATAAAATCTTCTGAGCACCTTCTCTGTGTATGTAGTTTGATGCACAAGGATTCCTTCTTTTAGGTGCTCAATTTGTAGCCCTAAACAAAATTTTGTCTTACCAAGATCTTTCATTTCAAACTCTTTTTTCAAGTATTCCACTGTTATTGGAATCTCTTCTGGAGTTCCAATGATATTCAAATCATCAACATAGACAGCAATAATCACAAAACCTGACCCGAATTTCTTTATGAAAATACAAGGGCTAATAGGGTCATTTCTATAATCTTCTTTCAACAAATATTCACTAAGGCGATTGTACCACATACGCCCTGATTGTTTCAATCCATAAAGGGATCTATTTAACTTAATACAATGTTGTTCTCGAGAACGCGAACCAGTTGCTTCAGGCAACTTGAAACCTTCCGGGAGTTTCATGTATATATCACTATCAAGTGGGCCGTATAAGTAAGCTGTTACAACATCCATTAGTCGTAAATCAAGTCCATGTCTTACTGCCAGACTAATTAAGAATCTGAAAGTAGTTGCATCCACCACAGGAGAATATGTCTCCTCAAAATCAATACCAGGTCTTTGTGAGAATCCTTGTGCAACTAAACGTGCTTTGTGTCTCACAATTTCACCCTTTTCATTTCTTTTCCGCACAAAGACCCATTTATATCCCACTGGTTTTACACCTTCGGGTATACGAACTACTGGCCCAAATACTTCTCTCTTTGCAAGTGATTTCAATTCTGCATCAATTGCTTCTTTCCATTTTGGCCAATCATCTCTTTTCCTACATTCTTCAATGGACTTAGGCTCATGATCCTCTTTTTCATTCATAACATCAAGTGCTACATTATATGCAAACACAT
Organism: Suaeda aralocaspica; assembly: GCA_016808085.1. Lineage (NCBI taxonomy): Eukaryota > Viridiplantae > Streptophyta > Magnoliopsida > Caryophyllales > Amaranthaceae > Suaeda > Suaeda aralocaspica. The sequence goes on from PYUH01000180.1 coordinate 2,656,193, forward strand.
CATCGACGTCGATTTCATTTCGGTTCCAAGTTATTCTAGACATGACATAATCTGTTGAGATCTCTTCATTTTCAGGTACCTGAGGTTCTTCTAGAACACTATCATTTGTCATGTCTATGGTCTCTTCTGGAGATCCTTCACTTATTGCTTCCTCAATCTGGCCATTACTTATCATTGCTCCTTTTCTTTTCCGAGGATTCTTATCTTTGGAACCTACTGGTCTACCACGCTTCAGGCGTGCCTTAGACTCATGAGATTGTCCTTCAGGGACATCAATCTTGATAGGAGCATTTACAGCTGGTATATGTGACTTAGTTACTCTATTTAGGTCAGTAAATGCGTCTGGCAATTGATTTGCTAAGCTTTGTAAATTAATTATCTTTTGGACTTCCAATTCACATTGTTTAGTGCGAGGATCAAGGTGGTTTAATGATGATTCATTCCAACTAATTTCATTTTCCAGCTGCTTGTTCTCTCCCCCTAATGCTGGGAAAACCAACTCGTTAAAGTGACAATCTGCAAAACGAGCAGTAAATAGATCACCTGTTAATGGCTCTAGGTATCTAATTATTGATGGGGATTCAAACCCGACATATATGCCCAGCCTCCTTTGAGGACCCATCTTAGAGCGTTGTGGTGGAGCAATTGGAACATACACAGCACATCCGAAAATTCTTAGATGGGAAATATCTGGTTCCTGACCACAAACCAATTGTGATGGGGAGAATTTATGTTTACTGGTTGGCCTGATGCGAATTAGTGCTGCAGCATGTAAAATAGCATGTCCCCAAGTAGAAATCGGTAGATCCGACTTCATAAGTAATGGTCTAGCAATCAACTGAAGACGTTTAATTAGTGATTCTGCAAGACCATTTTGTGTATGAACATGTGCTACAGGATGTTCAACATTTATTCCAATAGCCATACAATAATCATTAAAAGCCTTTGAAGTAAATTCACCAGCATTATCCAGACGTATATTCTTAATAGGAAAATCTGGAAATTGTGCTCGTAATCTTATCAATTGAGCAAGTAACCTCGCAAACGCCAGGTTGCGGGTTGATAGTAAGGACACATGTGACCATCTAGTCGATGCATCGATTAAAACCATAAAATATCTAAATGGTCCACATGGTGGATGTATTGGTCCACATATGTCTCCTTGTATACGTTCAAGGAAAGAAATAGATTCATAATTTATTTTCGCTGGTGATGGCCGAATGATCAACTTACCTTGGGAGCAAGCAGCACAAGAATAATCATTTTGAAGAATCTGCTGGCTCTTCAAAGAATGTCCATGTGAATTTTCAATTATTTTTCGCATCATTGATGAACCGGGATGGCCTAACCGGTCATGCCAAACTATAAAGCTATCTGTAAACTTCTGGTTTACAATAGCATATGTCTCAATAACATTAATCTTTGTGTAGTACAAGCCAGTGGAGAGTGCAGATAATCTCTCCAAAACCTGCTTAGTGCCTTGGGTTATACTCGTAATTTGAAGGAATTCATTATTTCCTTCACTTATTGTCTCAATATGGTATCCGTTTTGACGGATATCTTTAAAACTCAATAAATTTCTTTGAGACTTAGGGGAGTACAAAGCATCAACAATTTCGAATTTTGTTCCCATAGGCATCAATATAGTTGCTCTTCCGGAGCCTTCAATAATGTTTGCACTACCGGATATAGTATTCACACTTATATTATTCATCATCAATTGAGAAAAATATCTCTTATTTTTAAGTATTGTATGAGTAGTTGCACTATCAGCTAGACATATTTCTTCACCATTTATTGTTAATTGAGCTTGGAGAGCATTCATGTTCTTCAAATAAAATAATAGAAAGTAAATAACATATCCTAAAATATCCAAATATTCAAAGTAACTAAAATAAGATTAAAGTAACAAAGTCTTAAAGTACAAAACAAACTATTAAACTATCAAGTTCATGCATAAAATAACAAAGCCAAAGTAAATAACATAAATTATTCTACCTAAATTATGAATGTAAACTACTAAATCTTTATTTGTTAATAGACATAATTATTATTGACTTAATTATTCCCTTCAGGGGTGGTGAAGAAATCTGCAACCTCCAGGTGTGTTGTATCACCATTATCAAAATCACCTTCGCCATCTTCGTATACCAAGTTAGTCTCCACTTTCTTTCCTTTCTTTTTCAGAGACTGCTGATAAAGGTCAACAAGATGCTTTGGTGTACGACATATACGAGACCAGTGGCCCTTTCCTCCACAACGGTAGCACATAGTCTCACTTTTAGCCTTCTCATGCTTTTTACTACCATCCTCATTATCCCACTTCCGGTGAGAATATGAGTTTTTGAAATGACCACCTCTACCTCTATAATATCCACGACCTCTTCTGCGGCCATGACTTCCACCACGACCTCGACCACTGCTGCTGGCAGGGCCTCTATTGTTAATTCGTATCCCATTATGGGATGCAGCATTCACTTCAGGGAATGCAGTAGAGCCAGTTGGCCGTGATTCATGAATTTTCAATAAAAGCTCATCATTTTGTTCAGCCACTAGAAGACAAGATATCAATTCAGAATATTTTTTAAAGCCCTTTTCACGATATTGTTTACTCAATAAGAGATTATCCTTGTGAAAAGTGGTATATGTCTTTTCCAACATATCCTCATCAGTTATTTTTTCTCCACATAATTTCAGTTTAGAAGTGATTCTAAACATGGCTGAGTTATACTCACTTACTGATTTAAAATCTTGTAATCTTAAATTAAGCCATTCATAACGAGCTTGAGGGAGGATAACATTTTTCTGGTGGTCGTACCTTTCCTTTAAATTATTCCAAAGCACCATTGGGTCTTTCACAGTTAAATATTCAGTCTTAAGGGCCTCATGAAGGTGATGGCGAAGGAATATCATAGCTTTAGCTTTGTCTTGACTGTTTTCTTGATTTCCTGTTTTGATAGTTTTTCCAAGACCTTTTGCATCTAGATGAATTTCAGCATCCAATACCCAAGACAAATAATTCTTTCCAGTAATATCAAGAGCCGCAAATTCAAGCTTTGCTAAGTTCGACATGTTACACTATATAAAATTATATTAGATATTAGGGCCTAACATGTACAATAATTAATATGAGTGAAGCAGGAATGCATAATTGTATTGTATATTGCTATATTACGATCTAATGTACGATTGTCACACCTAGGCTATATGGATATGGAGTATTTATTTATTCATTCATTTATTTAGTGTTAACAGAAACTTGCTGATTATGCCATATATTGACACTAACCTTTTATTCTATTAGCGATTATTAACTAAAGTCAAGTCAAGATGAGAATAGTAGTTTATTTTATTATTGCTAGTTGTTACTATTAACACAAGATGGAACCTTATTAGCTCTTAAACTTCATTTCATGTTTGTATATAATACTATATATAATTAAATAATTAATTTGAATTGCATTAAAACTATTTATCTATAATAAAATCATGAATATACACTACAAGAAAACGGGAAAATAGCGACGGATTTTTTGCGACGGAAGTAAATTCCGTCGCAAATATAGAGTTTGCGACGGATTCCATTCCGTCGCAAACTTGCGACGGAAATCTCCTTGTTTGCGACGGAAATAGCCGTCGCAAAAAAGTGACAAACCAAATCAGATGACCAACTACTTTTTGCGACGGAATTTTACTTTTTGCGACGGAATAATCCCTCACAAATTTGCGACGGAACTAATTCCGTCGCAAAATTCCGTCGCAAAAAACCAAAAACCCTTATTCTATTTTGTCGCCAAAACCAAAAAATTAAACCAACCACAACACATCACTTCTTCGCCATTCTCCCTTCTCCCACAAACTAACCTAACCCTAATTTGTATCACCTCCTTCCTCTTCGCCACTCTCCTTCTTCTTTCCCCTTCTCCTTCGCTTTCTCTCTCTTCAATGGATCCTTGAAATTCCTTTCTCAAACCCTAATTTCTTCATATTAGATCTATCATCAAAGTTGTTCGTTGTTCGAAACTTCGCCGCAATTCCTCAGTTATCTTCGCTCAAAAACAAAAATGGCCAAAGAAGCTCTTCGCGTTCTCGTCACTGGTGCTGCTGGTAATCCTTCATCGTCCTCATCTTCTTCGATTGATTGAATTTGTTTTTTACAGGCTTTCATTTGTTTTTTATGAATTTTCTGTTTTGTTTTTCGCTGATTGTTGAGTTTTGACTTTTGATTGATGTTTAAAATTAGGTTTTGAGTGCGTGATTTTGATTCGACATTATTAAGTTAATTTTTGAATTTGTGGTTGATTATATGTTGTCTAATTACTGTTTTCCGATTCATTTTTCGAACAAAAATCAGCTGATAAATTGTGGTTAGTTGTTGAATCGTTGATCACAAGATTAGGTAGCTATTCATATGTATCACAAGATTTGATATTGATGATCCAAACCGTAGTAATTTATGTTTTGATTAGTAATTAATTGTTGATGCATGAACTTTGATGATTCCTGGGTCTTTAATTTAATCTGGATTTCATTGGATTTTATCTCTAATTTCTTCTTCCTTTTTACTATTATTAAGTGAAGAAAAAAAAAAAGAAAATATATACCTTCTGATCTACTTCCTTAAGGTAGAATTTCTTCTTCATTTTTATTTTTTTTTTCGATTTTTGTTTTTTTCGATGTTTTCAGTTTTTGTGCTAATTTATTGTTATCATTTTGTTATTTTCTTTGTTGATTTTTTTTGAATTTTGCTGAAGAATTAGGGATTTTATTTCGCAGATTTTCGTTCGTCGATCTGAGATTTGGTAGCGAAACTGTGGATTTTAGTCGCTGATTTAATTTAAAAAAAAATTAAAAATAAAAATAGAGAAATTGAAGAAACGATGTCGTCCTTAAGCAGAGAGCTTGTTTTTCTGATACTTCAGTTTCTGGAGGAGGAGAAATTTAAGGATAGTGTTCACAGGTAATAATTTCTATTTTTATTTTTTAAAATATTTTATATATATTTTTTTTTGGTAAAAAAATTGAGGTTTAGATGAATTATTATTTAAAATTGATGCTAGTTTAAGGAATGTTGGATTTGTATTGTTAATCCTATAATTTTAGCTGATTTTATCTCTAATTTCTTCTTGTTTTGTGATTGTAATCTCTAATTTCATTGGAATCAAACATTAGATTATACTAGTAGTGTAGCTGTTTGGTATGTGTTAGACATTGTTTGAGTTGAGGCAGTGATGACAAAAACATTAGACATTGTTTGGTATGTTGCTGGTTTAGAGAGTGCTAAGCAGGCTTTGCAGGAGGCTGTTATTTTGCCTGTTAAATTCCCTCAGTTTTTCACTGGTTAGTTGGTTTCATTTTGTTTTCGTGTTTTGGTCGTACTTTTCGATTTCTGGTTGATAATTGATGTTTGTTTGTAAATTGAGGATGTTTGATTGTTTGTTTAGAGTAATATGTTTATAATTTAGGGTGTTGGTTTGATCAAAGTTGACAATTTTGTTGGTTTGATTAGTATCATCAGATTAGTTGGTTTTCCTAATTTGTTGTAAATTAATTTATGTAGGTTGAGCTGTTTGTGATTAGTGATCGTGTTATCGAGATCAGGGATGCTAGATTGTATGTAGGTAGTCTTTAGTATGACTATTAGCTTTCCACAGGTTCCTTGACTCTAGGAGATCATGTGACCCATTCTAGATAGTTCCAATGATGATGAATTTAGATTTTGTTTAAATTGTGCTTTAGATAGTTCTTTTATGTTGAGGTGGTGGCGTTTTTCCAAATTAATCGGATGAATCGGATAGGCTTATTATCTTATTGATGTGCTGATTGATATTTTTGTGATTAGTGATCACGTTAATGAGATTAGGGAATGCTAGATTGTATGTAGGTAGTTTTTGGTACAACTATTAGCTTGATAATGAGAGATTGAGGGATAGCTGACTTGGTTAGGGCTTTCTTCTTGTTCCCGGGACTCATGAGATTGTGTGATCGATTCTCACCTGCTTTTTGTGCTCCTCTAAGCACCCAAAATAAAGTTTGACGATGAATTTAGATTTTGTTGAAATCGTGCTTTAGATACGTAGTTCCTTTTCTGAATTCCTTAGATAAATTGAATTTGCTAATTAGCTGATTGAAGCTTGTTATCGCTTCAATTGATTCCAGTAGTATGTGGACAAGTTTGATTTGATTCAACACTTGGTCCTAAGTTGTCAAATGTAGTCACTTTTGTTGATATGTGAGTGAATTGTGTAGTTATTCCAGAATATGAGATTGCAGTGCGAAACCGTGTTTTACCCTACTTGATGTAAGCGTGCTGTATTAATGTTCACATTTCACACCAACCTTTGGTATTTTGCATTAACCTCAATAAAGGAGGTGAGGGGTTGCATTAGAAATGATTTAAAATCTACTTATGGCTAAAATAATCTACTTATACTCATTTATTACACTTCCTACAATTCCTCGTGTTTACCGAATATTTTCTCAGTTATCTGGTCGTCTCGTGTTATATGATTTGTGAATGGAATTGAATTGTGTTTTTATGTTTATTGTCATATGATTTAAACAGCTGGATTAATTTGAGATCATGAATGAGGTGTTGGTTAATTGATGCCGTATAGTTATGATATTAATCATTGCACATATATTTCCTAGTGTAGGATAAACGGTATAGAATCCCTTACTATTTGTTATTTAGATTTGGCTTTCTTGCTGTCTTTGATGATTATTAGTATTATTCCTGCATTACAATTGTGATTTTATTTTATTTTTCTTTTCAAAAATAGCTATTAGTATCGTTTTTTAAAAACAAACGATACTAATAGCTGTTTTTTTTACATTTAAAAAACCACTATTAGTATCGTTTTTGTAAAAAAAACGATACTTATAGACTGTCTATTTGTATCGTTTTACAAGAACGATACAAATAGGTCATAAAAAACGATACTAATAAACTGTTTTTCTACTAGTTTTCAGTTGCAAATTTGCGACGGAATTTTCCGTCGCAAACTTCAATAGTTCCGTCGCAACTTTTTTGCGACGGAAATTCCGTTGCAAATTTAGAAATTTGCGACAAAAAATTTAGCGATGGACGTTTTGCGACGGAATTCCGTCGCAAATTGGATTTTGCGACGGAATGTGCTAAGTTTGCGACGGAATTTGTCCGTCGCAAACTAGCTGTTATCTTGTAGTGAAAGCACAAATGTCACTACTAATATATAGAGAATTTGAGTACAACATAAGTTAAATAGATCAATTACATGCCAAAAANAAGTTTAAATAGATCAATTACATGCCAAAATGATGATAATTAATAATATATAAGATATATACTAATGTCAACAGAATATTAAATATAACAATTAAACTAACCTAAGATATACTTTATAAACATATTCAACATATTCAGAGTATATATTTATTGGACTTCATGACTCAAGAGCACAATAATAATATATCGGCTAAATATAACCGAAATCAAGTAAATATCCAAATTTTGTTACCTATAAAATAAAAGAATATGATTTGAAAGATAACAAACAGAAGAAAAAGAGAACAATTCACACAGTCACACTAGATACTCGTCAAATATTACCACATTGTTTCATTAGCTCAGTAAATCCAGCTTCCAATCGAAACACAATCAAATTCAAACATCAAACAATCACAAATTACCAACTTTAGATCAAATAACAACACAAAACATTAAAAAGGGTTCGAAAAAAAATCGAACCTTTGCCAACATAAAGCACCCAAATTTCAATCTTACATGATTTGTTTTTACGTGATCAATTTACAAGAACAATCAAACAAAAAAGGGTAAAAAAAAATTCAAACTTTTTGCAAGAAAGATATCAAACAATACTTCAATTAGAGGGGATTCTCGTAATAATTATAATCAAGAGAAAAATTACAAAACAAAGAATCAAATTGTAATCAAGCAATCAATAATAAATTATCAAAATTTAAAACAATCAACAAAATTCAAAAGCATGTGAAGTTTTCCAAAGATTACCCCTGATACAGAAGATACAATGAATAATAAAGTTTTGATTTTTGATTTATTATTATTATTATTATTATTATTATTATTATTATTATTATTATTATTATTATTATTATTATTATTATTATTATTATTATTATTATTATTATTTTGAATTAAAAAAACATTCAACTTAATGCTCCAAAAATACCATAAAAAGTCTTCAAGGTTCAAGCTTTCGGCCATTATAAGATATAAGTAGTCTTTCACAAATTCAACAACTATAATCAATCCACCAAAAAAGTTAAGAGTCCTACATGACTAAACTGACAAATTAAATTGATTAATTGTAATGCAAAATTAATCTTTGGATAGTAAAGTTGATAATCGTGATCACAAACATCTTGCCTTAGAATCTGGGAAACAGCTATCAGAAGTAACTTCAATGAGGAACCTTGGTAGAAGTTTTTGATCTAATTGATTCAGTATAACAATCGTGCTGATAACGTGTTATAAACTAGGGTTTTAGTAGAGAGTGTTTGTGGGGAGGAGAATTCATCTGTTTTCTTATTCAGTACCAAATATATATATACAAGCATAAACTAGGGTTTCCTGTAGAATAAACCCTAGTATCCAGAACATTCTAGATCATACCTAAGGGGTATAATGGACATCCATAAAATAATAATAATATTTTATAACACTAATAATTATAACTCTACTTTTTACATATTTAAAAATAGCAACTCTAACTTTTAATTATTTATAACTGTTATAGAAAATATAGTCTTTGTAGAGAATATTAGGAGAATAGATGTGTATATCCTCCTTCAACTATAATACCATATATATATATATACAAAGTGGGTAGGGTTTCTTGTACATTAAACCCTAATATATAGAATATTCTAGATTATACAATAATAAGTATAATGGCATCCACCTTAATATATATTATATAACACTCCCCTTGGATGACCATTATCGAATAGTGTGCCTCGTTAAAAACTTCAACTAAGAAAAATCCTGTGGGAACAAAAACCTAGTGAAGGAAAAAGAGTACATCACTTTCGTAATACGCTTTAATATGTTGCCTCATTAAAAACCTTACCTGGAAAACCCAATATGGGACAAAACCATGGTTAAGGGAAAAAGAGTGCAACGCGTATTTTCTCCCCCTAATGAATGCATAACTTGAGATCTTTTAAAATAATAAACCCAACGTCTTTGGTAGTAGCTTCGCAGGAATAAAATTCAATTCCTTGGTAGTTGATCCTTCCTAATTGGACTTCAATCTTCAACATAAGATATATTTATTCCTCCGTACTCTTGAAAATAATAGTTACATTGTGTTTATCATTACTATATATTTGTTAAGTTGCCATAAATATTAAACTTATACTTTCTTCTGGAAGCTATATAAAGTAGCTGTTGATAATTACATATTGACCATAATTTATGGCAACTTGTGATATTATCAACATCATTGTCTAATCTTATGTAAATTAGTAATTACATTTAAGTAATTCTTATTTGTTTATGGTTCGATCTTTTGGACCATAAAAGGATTATCCTTATAATATCACATTCTGAAATGAACATAAGATTCTGATTAGCACTCACAATCTCAAACTTCAGGTTGGGTGTTGTTAATTTAGTCTTAAACTCTTCAGGAGTTTGATAATAATGTCACTATTATCCATTGAGATGTTCAAAATACTTCGTATAGAACTTCAAGCACTAGATATTTGAATATGTCTTGTACAAGTTCTTCTGAAACTTTTATGCATAATTCATAACATGCTATTAAAACACATTCATCTGTATAATTTCATCACAAATATATTCTCATTGGAGTATAAATTTGTTTTTTAACACAACTTACTATATAATGGACAATATTTTACGTATATCACAATTATTGTATAAAATTAGTACATGTAAATGATAAGATGTAAAATGTATACTAACAAGATATTGAACATAAAATATGTATATGATGACTGACGCATCTAACTACTATCTACACATGCAATGAATAATGCATTTATCTATGACTCACACATGCACATGAATGTAAAACTCAAAAATGCAAGACGCTGTACAGTATGGATTTCAAAAATCCATTGCTGGACTTCTGGTCCTTGATGATCATCATTATTCACCTTTAGTTGGACTTCAAGTCCATGATAAGCTTTGATCATTCTCAATATGTCGACATAAAAGTGGACTTTTATTTCAGATCCCTATTTTCAAATCCACTACTTTTGCATATGCATATAATCCTCGGTTCCATCATATACCGGTATCACATTTTTCAAGATGTAATTTGCATGCTATTTTACAATGATATCTGAATACATTTCCCATTTCACATTTTTCTCATTTACTCATGGGAAATGAGTAAATCTAGTTATATATGCAGCATCAATACTCACTTGTAGTTTGTTATCTTGAATATCTACCCAAGGATTGCATATCAACTTACTCAAATCTAAGCATAGTGTAGAAACTGCAAAAATTTATATCACGTAGATATCTTCATATTATTCTTGAGGATGTATTAATAACCTTTGTAAATTTAAGGAACACCATTTTCATATGTACCGGTATTCTTCATAAAAACTAAGGGACTTCATGTTCATACATACAAGTATCTCATGTTCAATTTGCTCATCATTTGAATCCTATTTCATGTAGGTATAGTTGAATACAATCACACCAAAAACATATACTATCACATACAATCAATTACTAAAATTGTTATAATACAAATTATGATTGTTTGTCAACTCCTTTCTTAACTATAATAATCAAAATACTTATTGTAAATTAGAAATTTTAATTAAGCTGTATAAGAATATACAATTATCTCCCTTGAAAACATTAAATATGTGATAAAGATAAACAAATTATATTATTGGTGAAAATCATAGACAAGAACATCATTGATTTTATTCATACAAATTGTATACAATGCATACACACAACAATAGAGAGTATCAAATAGAGGTGTAAGTTAAGTTATTAGCTATCCATATGATCAATTGATATAACAACACTCTTATTTCTTATATTAATCCGTTCTATTTTTGAGAGATCATAAAAGAAAGAGTTTGTTATTGTTCTATTGTTTTTCTTATACAGGACATCGATTATCGATCATTAGTCTATTTAATTATCTTTTTCTTTGCTTTGAAATCTAATATTTCTTTATCTCTTTAATTATTGAGCAAATAAGTAATACCTCCACAATGATTAACATTCTTAATTTCTTGATTTCGATTCAATTCTCTTATAATCAAAAATATTAAATGAACATAAAAATGACTAATATAAGAGCAAATCAGGGGATGATCCAGGGAGCATATGATTATAATACGTAAGACATACTTATGGAGTACAATTCAAATCAAGAGGGAGACAATATTTAATTGTTAAAGCTAAGTAGTATATTCATTCACTCAAATAATTAAAATAAAGACAACAACTTTTGCATTTAATTGTAAGCTTCAAGCAATTATATCATAAAGTTCATAATGTATGTAGTTTTAATTGTATATTTGTAAATTACCCTCACCCAAAAAGGCATAAATAAATTTATTATTAATCGACATATACAATAGGTATGTAAATTGATGTACCAACATAATAAACTATTATCTAATTATATGTGTATAATCAATTGATATTATCAATTGTCATATATAAGAATAATTATTAAAATCAATTCAATTAACATTTGATTACCCTCTATTTTAGTTTTTTTTTTTATCTTTTTTCTATTTCAAGATATCAAATATGTTGTCATATAATCATTTTCAATAACACAATGATCATCAATGAATGGGAGGTGATTGTGTAATTCATATATAAAATTAGTTGAGCCTAAAATTCAATGAATATGCTGTATAAATGAAGACTAACAATTAAAGATAAAGGTCAGGGGAGTATATTCAAGGAATATGCTATACGATATTGTTAGTTTGGTATATTCAGGACCCTAAGCTAGATCATCATGCATATAATTACACAAACAAGCATGTGGACTATATAATAAGCTGAATAACTAAGTTAGATACGTATCTAACTAACAATTCTTTATTTCTTTAATTATTGAGCAACTAAACAATAGCTCCACTAGCAATTATCACTATTTTTAAATAGTTGATTTCATTTCAATCAGTTTTTAAACCAAAGTAATTATTTTATTATTATTGCTAATAATAGGAGAGCAAATAAGAGGATAATTCATGGACCATAAATAGGCTTACGGATTTGCATCTAGTTGTAAAATTCAAACAGTATCAATGGTCTTTAAATTAATTAACAACAAACACACTAGCGCACATGCAAAAACATCAACCATAAAACTAATTATGTCACACATATTGTGCTAATATATAGATTTATTAAAGTGAATATGCATATTTGGATTGTGAATAAATAAATTAACATAGATTTTGGATTAATATACTAACAATCATTATTATACGTTAACAAATATGCATATTTGGATCTAGCAAAAACAGGATATTATACTAACAATCATTATATACTAACAATCATTATATATAGATTTAATTAAACTCCATATATTAAAATCCATCATATATAGATAAGTAGTTGCGCTAATATAAAATAAATTTAATAAGTTAACAAATATGGCAGAATCCAAATGAATATACTAACAATCATTATATATAGATTTAATTAAACTCACTTTATGTTTGTGGATTTTGCCATTCACTTAGATTTAATATTACGTTAAAACTCACTTTATATTATCCTAAAAGAGAAAAGTTCGATCATCAAGGTAATGGGATTTCTATACTAATATATGAATCTATCAATTTTCAACAAATTAAATACATATCACAAATTAGTGGTTAACAAAAACAAATCATTGAAAGTAAATCATTGATTACAAAAAGAAAAAACGTGAATCAAATTAACACATACGGTGTAATTTGCAGCAATAAAGTGGCATAATGTTAGGATAGAGAAATTACAACTTACAAGTATTACAGTAAAACTCCACTTGCTACTCCAAATTCAAGGTATAGGCATTGGGAGGAGAAGCCGATGATCTAATATATTTCACAGACCATTCGTGCTGATAATGTGTTCTAGAAAATACAGTCTTTGTAGAGAGTATTAGGAGAATAGGTGTGTATATCCTCCTTCAACANATATATATATGTATATATATGTATATATATACAAAGTGGGTAGGGTTTCTTGTACAGTAAACCCTAGTATATAGAATATTCTAGATTATACAATAATAAGTATAATGGGCATCCACCTTAATACATATAATATATAACAATAACAATCCTACATTTATACTTTATTTTCTTATTTTTTAACCGGTTAACAACTTATTTAGGAGGTTACCGATACACATGTCATTACCTAATTTAAAAAACCTAACTGTAGCTAAAAAAAAAATTAAATTCCTCCCCCCCCCCCCCCCCACCCCCTACCATGTGAGTCTCACATTTCTTATCTCCTCCTCCCTTGTGGACCCAATACCACCACCACCCCCCCACCTCCCTCTCCTCTCACCACCACCCACCTTGACTCACGAGATTCCTCCTTAAAACACCGACTACGACAAATCATTCTCAACAACTACCCAAAACTCTAACCAATGTCTAACTATCTATCCCTTTGTTGCATTGATGCTACACCCGCATGTGGCGAGACACCAAGGTTCGATTTTTTTTCCATTTTGGGGTTTTTTTTTCCTCATCTTCATCCTTTTCTTCATTCAATATATATATATATATATATATATATATATATATATATTATATATATATATATATATATATATATATATACATATATATATATATAGGAAAAATTGATAGATGAAACCTTTTAAAAATTTTTTTTTGCCAAAAAAGACCTTTTAAAATTTTTTTTGCCGGAAGAAACCTTAACTAATTTTTTTTTTGCCAGACAGAACCTTATATGCTGATTATGGTATCGACCACCTATTTCAGGCGTTGACCCACCCCTTTTTTTTTCTTGTTGTACTTCAAAGTGATATATGTACTCTCTCAAATTAATTGTAATCTTTTATGCCCCTTACTTCTCTCTCCTACTCTGCTCTCCAAACCTCTTTCTTAGTCAAAAAAATCATTATACATGCATTGGATTCAATATCTTCACTCATAATCAGGTAAATTTAATTTGTGCATCAGTTATTAACCTTTAGAAATTCAGACTTTAATTTGTTCATCTTCACTAAAAAAAAAAACTCCTTTTTTTCCTTTTTTTTGTTATGTGAAATGGCTCCTCGAAGAAGTTCGACAAAGGGTAAAGAAAAATCAAATTCCTTTGACAAAAAAGAAGCAAGTATTCTGAATTTTTATGTCGGTTATGAGTTATGGTGATGTTTTTTGTATAAGGTGTTGAGTTGATTTCGGTTTGTTCATAGTGTATGTTGTTTTTGCATATGGAAGAGTTAATTTCAATGAAAAATACAAATTCACCAAATAAAAAACTGCCAAGGCTGAAGCTTCAACAACCTTGCAACAATGGAGGACAAAGAAAGAAAAAAATTATTGCAGGTCACAAATAGGGAAAAACTGACCGAAGGAAATATTTAATGAGGGTGAAAGCGGAGGGAAATTAGTGAAAATGAGAAAAAAAAAGTGCAAATAAGAAAATCGGGTGGGTTAACGCCTGAAATAGGTGGTCAACAGCGAAATCAGCACATAAGGTTTCTTCTAGCAAAAATAAATTAGTTTAAAGTTTCTTCTGACAAAAAAAATTTTAAAAGGTTTCTTATAGCAAAAAAAAAGTTTTTAAAAACGTTTCATCTGACAATTCTTCCATAAATATATAGGTAAAATGTAAGCAACTTTATTACCAAATTTAAAGCATAAAGCATACAGTCAGCTCCCTCAAAACTGACTCAGTTGTCGACTAAATTGTCAATAGAACATCAATAAACTTCCATACATTTGTAAAAACAATCCTGATGTTATAGTTCTATGTTGTCGTCTACGATTGATTAATCATCTTCTCCTGTGCACTCTTCCCACTAATCAAAATAAATTTGGATAAAAAAACACACTGTTGCTTTTCCACGCTTCAAATTTCATATGATATTTAATTACATAATTCATTGCTTTTCCAAGCTAAGTACCAATACCTTTCACTAAATTCTACAATAATCATTCTTCAAATCTGTTATATACCACTTCAACGGCCCAAATTAAAACTCTAACATAATCTGTGTAACTAAATATGGGGCAACGGATGAAGGACAAGTGTCAATCCAAAAATCATAAAGGATTAGGCAAAAAGCCAAGTGGGAAGGGGAAGCCCCCTTTACACGTCGGGTATTCCTCCGTCCCTCCTTATCAAAGGAAAGAAGGGGTACAATCCTCTACTATAGGAGGACAAATCAATGCACCTTCATGGGTATAAATACCCTCAAAAACTAGAACATCAAGCATTCAATTGTCATTTATTACAAGCATTCATTGTGCTCTCTCTCTCTCCAACTCACTCTCTCTCTCTAAATTTATTGATTAGTTACTTACTTAAACATCTACTCTAGGCCGGCTTACCAAGGGTCAACGGCAACCCTTACACACGCCAGTTCAGCACGCCCATCCATAACAACAAATGAACTAGTCAAAACATTGTCTATAGCATTACTGTGTGATCTCCTTAATTAGCATCCTTCAAACTATAATCTTGTAACCTTTTGTAAGCTTGCAACATTTGGCGCCATCTGTGGGGAGACACAGAGTGATGGCAGGCAATAATCAGTTCATGGATTCAGATGAAAACTTAAGAGATAGTAGTTCGCCTAATCAGACAGGAATGCCTGAGCAGTCAGAAGCAGCTAATGGTCAAACGGTAACCTTGGATCAGCTACATGCCATTCTATCCCACACCATCGTAGGGGTCGTAGAGAACCAAGTAAAGAAAACTATGAAGGATACTCAGCAAGAGGTAAATTGGACATATCCGGTGTCATGTGATTACACCGGATATGCCAAAATTTTACTTAACTCTAAGCAAACACTCGTGAATTTGCTATGAAAAATGTCTAAGTTGATTCTCAATGCTTACTTATATAAGTTATAATTTGTGGGTAAAGTCTTTAAGTGAAATTTCTATGAGATATTTCCAAGTTAAAATCTTCAACTTATGCTTTAAACCTCTAAGTGAAGTGACTTATGCTTTAAACTTCTAAGTGAGGTGACTTATGCTTTAAACTTCTAAGTAAAGTGACTTAAGATTTAAACTTCTAAGCGAAGAGACTTATGATTTAAACTTCTAAGTGGAGTGTAACTTTATGAATTATAACGACTATGAGCTGTAAGACTCACAAAATTTCTAATTATAACACTTAGAGGTATGTATATAAGGTGCATTGTCAAATGGATGGTTTTTGCCTTTGAAAAACCATAAAGCAATCAAACTATGCAAAAGTACATCAAAAGATAAATTGATAGGTGCTCAGAAGGCACAAATGTATAATACATACAGTTGCAATAAAAACCAACAATGAATATTGAGATTGTCAAAGTAATATACAAGCCAGCAAGTTAATTATAAAAGGAATCAATGTTCAAGGAGTAGCTGGTGTGGGTTGATCAACAGTGGTGGAGGCAGTAGTGTCTGCCCCAACTCCAGCCTCCTTGGCGTTTTTTTCGTCTCCTCATTCTCCTCATCCCCAGCTTCGGCATCATCCTCCTCGCCTTCAGCGTCGGAGAAGCTGAAAGGGCTGGGAGGGGTGTCGCCACATAGTTGGGCCAGATGAACCCTGGTGGCGTAGTCTAATCTCTTCTCAAAATACTGATATGTGACATACTCCTCAAGGCCGAGTTTCCAAGCCTCTGCAATCCTCTGTCGGGTGGATTCCTCTACCTCCAGATATTTTTGGACTGCAAACTGTCCGGCCTGCCTCAGCTCCTCTTCCTTCTTCTTCTCGACCTCCTCAACTCGGGCATTGGCATCTTTCAGTTGCTCATTCAGTGCGGCTACCTTCTTCTCGCCCTCTTCAGCTCTCAACTCGGCAACCCTTTTGTCAGACGCCATCTGCTCCAAGTCTAACTCCTTCTTTTATATTCTTCAAGCTCTGTCCATAATTCTACATTTCTTTTTGCCATGACCAAATTATGCTCTTTGGCTTGAACCAAAGAAGCAGACAACTCATTCACAGCACGCGAATTCTGAGCATGAATTCTACGGACTTGTTCGCTCAAATAGGACTCACAGATGGTGAGCATTCGGGCTACCTATGCCCTCTCTTTCTTGGTTTGGGCAGCCAGTTTTTGGAGGTACTGAAGCCGGAAGATGATCTTCCATAGAGATGAAAGACAAGAAATATAATAAAAATCCACTAAGTGTTGAAAGGAAGAACAAGAAATACACTACTGAGAGTAATAAGTTAGGAGATTTACCTCAATACAGCTGTTGAAGCAAGGACCAAGCTGTCCTTCAAGGATGCCCCTTAGTGAATCCTTGTACTCCTTGTCTCCACAACGGAGAACCTCTCTCACCAACTCCTTCTTGTCATTGGAGTCAAAAGTTTTAGAGGCTGAAGAAATGTCACCTTCTTCATCCAAGAAGTCCTTTTTGAAGTCAACCACATCTGTAGTTGGAAATGGAATAATTATGGCACGAGGATCTCTAGGAGATGTAATAGAGTCTCCAGAACGAGTACTCGAGACTGAAGTTATAACATGACGTGCAAATTTAATACCTGATGCCATGGCTGATTCAAGGTATTCCAGATGGCCTCCTTCATTCCAGCAGTCGGGTCCGAGTCTGGAGGAGGAAGGTCATTGGGGTCCTTTAAGGTAGGGTCCTTGTCAGTACCCCCAATGGTAAGACCAGCACGTCTGCCTCATCCTGCTGGATTGGATCCATCAATCGAAGATCGGTTTCATAGGGATTGTCAACGACAGGGTCCCTTAGCTGACTGCCGGTAGATCGGACAACTTTGTCCTTTCTGCTATATTGGATCTCTTTTGAGGCCGGGTTGTCCTCAATTGGTTGAGTAGGGGAAGAGCTCGTAGGTAACTCATAACTGGCCAAGGAATTTGGCCTCTTCTTCTTTGGAGGGTTGATTGAGAGAGGAGAGGAACTCCCTTTCCTCTTAAGTTTAGTAGGGAGAGCTTTTAGCTTCTCCTTACATTTATCTTTCTTCTCTTTCCCCTGCACTGAAGGCCGGGTATCTCTTGTTGACTACAAAATGTAAAAGATAAGTCAGATAATAATCAAAGGGGCAAGGCACCGAATGTGCCAAATAATTATTCACTCACATTTAACTCGGTTATTCATGGGATATCCAGATAAACACTACTAAATGATATCAGCAAAAGCACTAATTTATTTAATTTGTTAGAAACTAAGTAACAAATAGTGAAATCAAGTTGTTTTAAAAGAAATTCCAAGAATGTTAAAAACTTTTTAAAGGTTGACTTATTCGGCGATGTCAACTGATACCGAGTGTGCCAAACTTGCATTAACAAACCTTCAACTCGGTATCGTTTTACAGAAATGTTACCCCTTGTAACATAAACACATTCGGTGACACAAGTTGAGACTGAATGTGCCAAAACTGCATTAACAAACAGTGAACTCGATCACCTTTTAAAAGGCCGAGTTACATCTACATGAAAGCAGATTTGACATATTTGGCATCAAGAGATGACGCCGAATGTAACAAAACTCCATGCTAACACATTTGATTCGGTCAAAAATTTTGACTGAGTTGCATCTGCACGAAAGCAGATTTGACACATTCGGCATCAAGAGATGACGCCGAATGTGCCAAATCTTTATGCTAACACATTAAACTCGGTCTTAAAAATTTTGACCGAGTTGCATCGAAGGCAAATACAATTCGACACATTCGGTGTCATTAAATGAAGTCGAATGTGCCGAACTTCCAATTAATTGCATTCAACTCAGCCTCTTTCAGGAGACCCAGTCCCATTACAGTAAATATATATATATATGTATATAATAAAAATAATAATAATAATAATGTTAAAGAAATAAGAATATATATATGTATAAATTTATGTACTAAGATAAACTTCATAGCAGTTAACATTTGACACATTCAGTATCATGTGGTGATGCTGGATGTGTCAAATTCTTGTTTACATATTTGGCATTCGGTCTCCATAAGGGAGACCGAATCAAAACTCAGTGCAATATGTTTTGTCACATCTAGTAACACCGAATGCCTCTACTTCTTTATGATAAAAATAAAATGGCCATCCCAAAGGAGGCCGAGTCTAATGAGTGTGCAATAAAATTGGCACATCCGGCATCTAGAAATGACACCGGATGTGTCAAATAACAATTCAAGCTGATATATTCGGCCTCTTTAAGAGAGGCCGAATGTAATCTAGGTCCTATAATTTTTGGCACATACGGCATCAATATGATTGATTTTTATTAATGTTGTCAACATGTCCATAAAAATTAAACACTTACAAATTCTACTTACTTATACAAAACTTATTGAATATAAAAAATTACATTGTCTAAAGTTATAATATCTTACAAGAAAGGCCGAATGAAATGAAAGACTACAGACTTTTGGCAAGTCCGGTATCCCTACCTCAGTGGACTGCCTCTTTTGAAGAGGCGTTTTCTCTTTTGATTGCGCCGGACAACGATAAAATTCAGCTTGGTCCATTTTTCCTTTTTCTCGTCTAGCAATTCGTTTAAAGCTTTCTCTGCAATAGAAAAGACCGGGTTATATATACTAAGACAAATTCAATAACAAATGCAATAAAAGAATATCATAATGAAAAAAGGAAGAAACCTACCAGCATCACCACCATATACTAACCCACAAGCCTCAAGAAACTTGTAGTTAGTGAAAAGGTATTGGAAAGGAATCCATTTGGAAGGAATGTCAAAACTCATTCCTTTCCACTTAGCTGTTGTCTTCCTAGATATTTCTAAAAATGGCTAAGTCATTGGCATTTAGTTTTGGAGGGTTGGTTACTTTGCCTTTGAATTTGGGGCTTAAATTCCATTTATTCATCCTAGCCACAAACTCGGTGTCCTCATATTTAATAAAAACAAAATCCCCTTGCCAAGAAGTAGTCTTATTAGATTTCTCAATGGTTGTAATGTACTCATCGTCATCAGCTAATGTAAACCAGCCTTGTTTACATCCGACAACCTTAGTCAGTGTGTGCATATGTACAAAGGCAGAAGAAGAAGGTCTAACGTTATTTAATTTACAAGCAGCAGCGTAAGTTACAATATGATGCCATGAGTTCGGAGTTACTTAGCATAAACCTAAATTATAACGACTAAGAAGATTTAATAAGAAAGGAAGTAAGGGAATGGAAATGCCCATGTCAATCATGGACATATAGATAACGAAGCACCCCTCTGGCACACTAAGAAGAGAATCCCCCTTCTTAGGGAGAATAAGTTGAAAACTCTTACTGTTTATGAAAGAGTTACCATACCGAACAATGTTGATGTCCTTAATGGCATCCCATTTCACTAGAGTAGTCTCAGGTGTGGGATAAGTAGTAGGTTTGGGAGGAGGTGCAGTGATCTCTGTCTCTAATTCTGTTGTCGAGTGTCATGATTCGGCCTCATCAGCAGATCTCTCCATCTCTTCAGTGGAGTCTGCTGGTTCCTTGCTGGTAAAGATCCGTGAGGCTGTTTGTTTGGTTCTTGCCATATCCTCCTGCACAGGAAGGAATGGAAGAATAGGTGACCGCAAAGAAGAAAGAACATTTGGGGCAATAGAATACTGAGAGCCAGGTGATGAACCCTGAACAATTAAGAATGGATTATTTGCATTATGGGGAGAAGATGAACTAGAAGGCATGATATAAGGAAAGAGAAAATAAAGAAAAACAAAACAAGATCGGATCAGGTAATAGTTACCTGAGTAAGAAGTTGCTAAAAGATAAGAGATCTGTAACACTATTCACCGTCTGAGGTTCACCTGAAATCGCCCTAAACTCTCCTGAAATTGCCCTAGAACTCGCCGGAAATCGCGTCTTGAAAATGCTTTCAACTTACTTTGCTTTCTCTCTCTAAAAATTATAATTGATGCTATGAAAAAAAAATTCACCCCTCGCCTCTATTTAAAGAAAAAGTAAGAGGGTAAAAGGGGGGAAATTTGAAATTCTTCAATATCCCCCCAAAATGCTTAACAAAGCTGAAAGGCAAATGGGCCTGCTTAGCAAGGCCCAATCTGATTTAATCAGATGGGGATGGATTATGGATCCATCAGCCCATCTGAGGGGCAAATGATGTGGCATGCCAAGTAGGCTGCCACTTGTCAGCTTCTGAATGGGCCACGTGTCCACCTATCTAATGTTAAAAGCCAACATGGCACTGCCACGTGACAATAGTGGATTTTCCTTGAGTAGGTCCCACTTAGCCACATGTCATCATACGACTGGACCACATGTCTATGTGAACAAGTAATGGGAAGATTGTTCACCGCCACGTGTCGCACTCTAATTCGTTATTTAAATAAAGACCAAAACAATCCATTAGGCCTTGAAAACATAATGTTTGCCCATAAGGCTTATGAGGGAAAAAGAGCCAAGGAGATGGCGACAAGTGTTGCGTTCTCATTGGCAAGAGGATTGTACTTGAGGCTATAAATAACCCTCAAAACCCTCATTTTTAGGATATTCAATCTCATAGAAATGTTACATTATACGAAGGGAACTTCTCTCTCAAACTTCTCTCTAGATTACTTACTTGTTGCTTATTGCTACTTAACCTATTTCCTCTTACAAATACTTACTTAAGCATCGGAGGGGGAAATAATCCTACAAGGATTATTTTCCCTTTTTTTCAGGTTCTAGGAAGGCACGTCAGCAGGAGTCGAATCTACTTACTCCTCCAGTCTACATCAGCGAAGTCCTCGTAGTCCCTACCCCACCTCATTGCTCTTGCAACAACACTTACCTTAGTGTTGTCTTGAATAGTTGTGTCTTTAACAGCTATTTCTTCAACTTCTACATCACTTGACACATCGCCAATTGATCGAGTAATGTTGGCGAAAGTTTCAGGTGGAGTTGCTATTTGAACATTTTCAGTACTTCTCCTACCGTTTCTTTCACAATTTGGTCTCTGTATGGTTTCAAAAACTCATCCGGGATGATTACACCTCCTTCAGGGGTTGTTTTCTTTGTTTGTTAAACATGTTCCTAATTGACGTTTTTTTCCTAAGGCATCCTGTTTCATAACTTCATAATATGTTTAATCCCCATCAATTTGTCTTTCATCTTGAACCTCATTCATCTTGTTCTATGATTGTAGTAAAAGAGGTATCTTAAATATTTACCAAATTATAAAATGGGCAAATCATAACATAGACAATTACATGTAACAACTTACAATGTTACTTTGAATTTGCTCATAGATTTTTTGTAATTTTTTTCCGCTTTTCATTTCAGAAAGCTTGGTACAACTGCGCACACGATGGTCGTTTTTTCTCTTTATTTAGTTGTTGCTACAATGGAATCATCCCAATGCAAAGTGGAAAATATGTGCAAAATTTTAGTGTCATAACCACAGAGAGAACTTAAGAAGTACATAAATAATAAATCAATTTAGTTCATTTTTGTTTACCAATTCATGTTCCTTCCTAGCAAGGCTCTTCGGACACAATGTGCGCCTATCTTTTTGGTTGATACTTCTTTGCCTTTTCTTTGGGCTTTCTTCCTAAATAATAATATTAGTGAATATTTTCATCTTTTAGATTTGAAAACTAATAAAATATTAATAAAAGAGATGATAGTTAGATTACCTCAACTGAATCCATGTTCCAATATTCTAACAACTCCTCGAAATGTTTCTTGGGCATAGAATCAGTACAATTTGCAATTGTTTCCTCATCATTATCATACGCATAAAAGTGAAGTTCCTTCAAAGTACATTTATATCAGCGCCAAAGCCTTCCAATTGTTCCCAAAACATAATTTATGCCATGTTCAGTGATGATGAATTTTGTCTGCATCATTTAAAATCAATTTAGACTAGTTTTATAAGATACACACAAAATTTATTTGAATATTAGGCCTTCACATAATTCCAAATTTGATCCCTTTTTTTTCTTACCCAACTTGTGCCAATTAATATTGTTCAACGGTGCTAAAGTATAATTATGAGCGATAGTGCCTAAAAAGCTTGAAAATATATCTAAGGTCTTACTAACAAGACCAATAGGCTTTCCCATTTCATTCAAAATTATGATCTTACGACCATCTAATGTCCATTCAAGAACATCTTTGCACAAATTCGGTCCTCAACTCCTCTTTCCTTTTGATAAAGCTACAAAAATTGAAAAAAAGAAGAAGAAGAAGAAAAGACGGTTAAATGTGTGAATCTAACTTGTTAAATAACATATTAATAAATAAAAAATTATGATGTGGAAATTATAAATTATTACCACTTTCGTCACTTTGTTCAAGTTGATTAGCAATTTCGTTGTTTTCCCTCTCAACGCATCCTTCAATAATTTCAGCATGATCATTAATATTTTCTTCTACATCAATCTCAAAGTAGTTATTGTAATCTGATTCATAGCCGTTCTTTAGATAATATTTTAGCAGACTATCTTGTGGATTACTATACCTGTGCGAGCTTCCTATTTTTTGTATACTTTCATGATCATGTTTTTCTCTGACTTGCTTCCGATCCTTTTCTTTTAAGTTTGCTCTCAACTTAACGTAATCACTTAGTGAGCTAGGAGGAACAACAACCTTACTTTGCTAGGTCTTCTCTTGATGAATTTGAGGGGTTAATGCATTCTTTGATTTAAGCTTACTTGCCATTACTTCTTGTTTGGGTACCCCAAGTGACTTTACTTGAGCCTTATGTAATTTAAATGGGCCGAGCCCATACAACTTATACACAAACACAATCAAACACATTTATTCAAATGTATCAAGGCCCAACCCGCATAAGTACACGGGCTGGCCCAGACACTACTTAATGGTAGTTACAAAACGGCCCAAAGGCCCACATTACAAGCCCACTACATTGCCCTTCGGCTTTCGGCATTCTTGGCCAAGTGGCATCAAACCGCCTTACAAAAGGTGACATTTGTCTATAAATACAAGCATTTATGACACTCAACAGGTAACTTGCTTCTTACAATTTTTACACATACTCTCAATCTAACGCATTCTTAGACTTGAGATATATACATTTGCTTACTTTAGCATCGGAGGGGCATTCCTCAGACACACCCCCGAGGCTAGTAATCTCTTCCACCTGTGCAGGACCTTCGGACTTCATCTTCGGACCTTGCACCTCTTTGATATTGATCCTCTCCCATTCAATCAAGATCATTTATTAGGATCATATTGTATCTACCCGGAACAATTTGGCGTCGTCTGAGGGAAAACGGTTAATTAAAAAAACATATAATCTTTACTGACCAACTGCTTCTGAAAAATGGCTGCAGGGGGTGAACAAACCAATTGAGCGAACTCCTCTGCATCAGCCGTTTCCTATACACAGGACGTGGAAGGACGTGGAAGGACCAATGGTGACCCCCATCGTCATCGGGTCCCTTCGGAAAATACGGTAGGGTCATCCCTACCGACTCCCTCATAGCTAGAGCAAGCGGTTGCTACTCTAAACCAGTTTATCCACATGAACGGGAGTGGCACGTCCTGCCCAGGCACTGGACATAGGCATGGGTCTGAAAACACTCACTCTTTGTCCGTTTCACGGGAAAAGGAAAGGGAAAGTAGGAATTATGCATCAAACAGTGGAAGGCACAGACACCAATCCCAAAATGGAATAAACACACACAGTGTGCCACTAAGGACAAGCAGCCCTCCAAGGCACGCAGGGAATAATTTGGGAAGGAAACCAAATCCTTCCCACGGACAATCTATACCTACCCACATCACGCTTAGCAGCTTTAAGCGCGAAAAAACGGGGAGGGATGATTCGTCCACTGGCACACGCACCGGGAACGTGCATGACCGTATAGGTGCACGTCGAAATATTCACGATAGGATCGGAAGACGCATGTCCCCGATTTCAGAAAACCCTCGTCAAGAAGTTCAAAGGGAAAGAACACGCTCCCCTAGAGCAAGACGTTCTCCTCATAAACAAACTAATGATCTTCGAGAAACATCAAAATTTATGATCCCTGAAAGATCGGCATTCTTACCATGGATCCGTGAAGAAGGGATTCCAAAAGTAAAACTTCCATCATCCCTTCGTTACGATGGGACGACTGATCCAAACGATCATGTCGCCGCACATGAAGGACAAATGTACTTACGCTAGTACACTGAGGCGACTTGGTGTAAAATCTTCCCAAGCACTCTCGTTGGGATAGCACAAAGCTTGTTCTCCAAGGGATTGGAGAATGGATCGGTTGTGGGGTATCATGACCTCGTAAACAAGTTCCGAGTTAAATTTGTTAGCTCGAACAGGAGAGAGAAAACAACGGCCGAACTCATCGGCATAAAAAAAAATGAAGGGGAAAGCCTTCGGGATTACCTCACACGCTTCATTTATGAGGCAGCTACGATCATTGACCTCCGTCAGGATGTAGCGACCTTTGCGCTCCAGTCTGGACTGCGAAGGGGGACCTATCTTGATCATCTGGTCATGACTGCCCCAAAAACGATGGAGGATGCCCTTCGGGCATCCGACGGGTTTATCCGAGCCGAAGAATGGAACAAAAGCATGTCTTCGAAAAAGGATAAGAACAAGACCCAGGGTGATAAAGCTGATGGGCAAAAGAGGAGCCAGCACAAGGATTCCGACGTTAAGTTGGAAAAGAAAAAGATAGAGCCCAAATACGATAGCTACACCCCATTGACCACCACTCGTGAAAAATTTTTTGCCACACATAAGGAAGATGGTCAATGGAAAAAGCCGAAGCCTCTGGCTATCAGGAACCAGAGGAACAAAAGGAAATGGTGTGATTTCCATGACTCACACGGACATGACACCAAGGAATGCTTCCAGCTAGAGACCAGATAGAGGATCTGGTGAGAGGAGGATACCTCGATCAGTATCTGGTAGATAGGCGAAAGGATAAGGAAGCAAAGAAAGACAGTAGGGAGCTTGACTATTCGCGAAAAGGGAAAACGGCTGAGGAGAAAATTATAATCCACGTCATTTCAGGAGGGACTTCCTCCCGAAATGCATGTAGGTACCACCTCCGAAGCTTGACCCATGAAGTCAACTTCAGTACGTTTAGTGCACCTTCGGCTAACGAGCCGAATATGACTTTCACTGCTGACGACTGTCAAGGGGTCTCATTCCCACACGACGACCCATTGGTAATTTCTATAGATGTTGCCAATCACACGATCCGTCGAGTCTTAGTCGATGGAGGATCATCTGCGAACATTCTCTTCAGGGAAGCCTTCGACGCAATGAGGCTAGATAAAAAATATCTGATCCCAGTTAATTACCCTGTCATCGGGTTTAATGGTTCGTCGACCATACTCGATGGAAAAATAATATTGCCAACTACCTTCGACAATGGAAGGGCAGCGAAGAACATCATGGCTGAATTCTTAGTCATTAATGTACCTTCTGTGTACAACATCATCATGGGGAGACCCATGATCCATCACATTCAGGGAGCCGTCTCCACTTATCATCAAAAAATGATTTATGTGTCGAATGACGGTTTTCCTGAAAGATTGAGGGGCAACCAAGAGGCTGCCCGAAAGTGTTATTACGCTGCCATCAAAACCCGAACTCCAATAAGAAAGGGGACGACGACAGCGACGCCGACAGAGACCGCAAAAAACCGAGAGGTAGCGGGGTTGAGGATGTCAACATAGACGATATTGACAAAAGGCCGAACCATCAGGAGTCAGGGAACTTGACCCCTGACTAAGACATGGAGGACATACAGTTGTCCAAAAAGAGCCCCGACAGATCGACCAAAATCGACGTCGGTCTCAGCTTAGATTTGAGGCTAAACCTCATCCGGTTGTTACGCGACAACGTAGACATCTTTTCCTTCTCGGCGGCCGAAATGCCAGGAATTAGCCCAACACTCATAACCCACAAATTGAGTGTTTCGGCTGATCATAAGCCGATGAAACAAAAGTGGCGAAACTACTCTGCCAAGAAAAATAAAGCCATCGCCGAAGAGGTCAAGAAACTTCGGGAGGCACAGTTCATAGAGCCATGCACTTATCCGGAGTGGCTGGCAAATGTGGTGATGGTTAAGAAGCCCAACGGAAGCTGGAGAATGTGTGTCGACTACACAGACCTCAACAAGGCATGACCGAAGGATTTTTATCCGTTTCCTAGGATCGACAAGCTAATCGACTCCACCAGTGGGCATGCCTTGTTGAGCTTCATGGACGCCTTCTCCGGCTACCATCAGATTTTTATGCACCTAGACGATAAAGGCAAGACAGCATTTATCACCAGTCAAGGGGTGTATAATTATATCATGATTCCTTTCCGATTAAAAAATGCGGGGGCAACTTTATCAACGCTTGGTCGATCATGTGTTCGCCGACCAACGAGGACGAAACATGGAAGTCTACGTTAACGATTCTATTGTAAAAAGCAAAACCGACGACGATCATATCATAGACCTTCAACAGACATTTCGGAATTTGAGACGTTACAACATGAAATTAAACCCAAAGAAGTGTGTCTTTGGAGTTAGAGCGGGAAAATTCCTCGGTTTCCTCGTAAGCCAAAGGGGAATCGATGAAAATCCTGATAAAGTGCAAGTGACACTCAATCTCCCCGAGCCAAAAAAAAAAGAGACATTCAACGACTAATTGGACGAATGGCTGCGCTTTCCCGATTTATTGCAAAGGCATCGGAAAAAGGCTTACCTTTCTTCAAAGCTCTGAAGCTCCAGAAAGATCTAGTATGGGGAGAAGAGCAAAAAATTGCATTTGAGGCCCTCAAAGGACATCTGGCTAGTTTACCCACCTTAGCCAGGCCTTCGGAGGGAGAAGCACTCTATTTATACGTAGCTGTCAGCCCTTTGACTGTCAGCGCAGTCCTTTTAAAGGAAGAAGACAAAGTGCAAAAACCGGTCTATTTTGTTAGTCACGCGTTGATAGAGGCCGAAACAAGATATCCATTGCTTGAAAAAGTCGCTTACGCCGTCGTCATTGCCGCTCGTAAGCTTCGGCCATATTTCGATGCTCACCAGATCTTCGTTTTAACGGACCAACCTCTGGGAAAAGTCTTTGGAAAAGTCGAAAAATTTGGACGATTGGCAAAATGGGCTTTCGAACTAACAGATTTCGGAATTTCATACATCCCAAGAACGGCTATCAAGGCTCAAGCCTTAATTGAATTCTTGGCCGAATGCTCGTAGCAAGAGTTGTCAGAGGGACAACCAAAGATTTGGCAACTATTCACCGACGGTTCATCGACGGTGAGCAGTTTGGGGGCAGGAGTGGTGTTGATAACACCCGAAGGGAATTCAATTGAATATGCACTCAAATTATCCTTCAAAGCCTCTAACAACGAAGCGGAATATGAGGCACCCATAGCTGGCATCGAGCTCTGCATAGCTATGGACGCCGAACATGTCCTTCTAAAAACAGATTCTCAACTCGTGGTAAATCAAGTTTGTGGCGAATATGAAGCTAAAGAGCCCAATATGATTCTATATTTGGCAAAAATTAAAACATTGATAGCTACGTTAAGGAGCTTTGAGGTAGAATTTATCCCACGAATCCAAAACACTCAGGCCGACGCTCTCTCCAACCTGGCTAGCTCAACTTTGTCTAAACTAAGCCGATCAGTGTACTTGGAAATACACACCAAAAGGAGCATCGACATAGATAATGCCGAAATAAACTCGATTGTATTGGAACTAAGCTGGATGGATCCGATATATGCATACAAGCAACACGATGAACTCCCCGAAGATAAAAATCAGGCATCTAAAATAAAAAGGATAGCCTCAAGATTCATAATCTTCCACGGAGAGTTGCTTCGAAAATCATTTTCGCTACCCCTGTTAAGGTGCATTGGGCCAACCGATGCTGAATACATCCTAAGAGAAATCCACAAAGGCATATGCGGCAATCATATTGGTGGTCGAACCTTGGCGCACTGCCTTTCGCCCAATGGGGGCTAGACATCTTGGGGCCGTTTCCACAAACATTTTACCAAAAACGCTGGCTGATAGTGGGCATTGATTACTTCAGTAAATGGGTCGAAGCCGAAGATGTGTCAAACATTTCAGAGCAAACAGTTCGACAGTACATTTGGCAGAATACAATCACTCGGTTCGGCATCCCAAGAGTCCTCATCCTCAATCATAGAAAGCAGTTCGACGATCTACCGTTGCGAAATTACACAGGGCAGTTCGGAATCAAGCTCGCCTATTCAGCTGTTTGCCACCCACAAAGCAACGGTCAAGCCAAGGCTGCTAACAAATTGATCCTAGGGGCATCAAAGAAGAGATGTGAAGAACTAAAGTCCAAATGGCTGGAAGAATTGCCCGGCACCTTATAGGCACTTCGGACCATTGAAAAAGAAGCGACTGGGCAAACACCCTTTAACCTTGTTTATGGATCCGATGCGGTTCTATCGGTTGAAATTGGTGCCGATAGCCTGAGAGTGGCAGCCTTTTCTACCGACAATGAACAAAATCAAAAAGAAGCGCTCGACCTTCTAGACGAAGTTAGAGACGAAGCAAGGCATAAAATGACCCTATATAAACAACGCATCAGCAGACAATATAACCGAAGGGTCAACACAAGGCCTCTACACGTGGGAGACCTCGTGTTACGAAATACGGCAGCAGTCCAAAAGGACAAAATACATGGCAAACTCTCAGCAAATTGGGAAGGGCCCTATGAGATATACGAACAGCTCCAACCAGGGACCTATCGTCATCGGGGCCTAGCAGGAAATGAAATTAAAAATCATTGGAATGCTGATGTCTTGAAGAAGTACTTTGTATAGCCTGATGGGAAAATTTCCGAAACATGTAAAATTCATACCCGTGAATAAATATACATTCGGTTACACACATATGTACAAGTACAAATATGTCTGACCCTCCCCTCTTATGTTGGAAAACGTTGTAAGGATGAAGGCTGAAAATCAAAGCAGTAACCTTCATCCCATCAACCACCCTTTAGGATTACACCCGAAAGGCTTACAGGACTTGTTGTCTGACCTAAACTGGTCCAGACTTACAACCAAGTCCACCCTACAAAGTTTTGTAAGGATGAAAGCTGACACTGGAAACAGTAGCCTTCTTCCCATCAACCACCCCTTCGGATTACACCCGAAGGGCTTGCAAGACTTGTTGTCTGACCTTAACTGGTCCAGACTTACAACCAAGTCCACCCTACAAAGTGTTGTAAGGATGAAAGCTGACACTGGAAATAATAACCTTCTTCCCATCAACCACCCCTTTTGATTATACCCGAAGGGCTTACAGGACTTGTTGTCTGACCTTAACTAGTCCAGACTTACAACCAAGTCCACCCTACAAAGTGTTGTAAGGATGAAAGCCGACACTGGAAACAGTAGCCTTCATCCCATCAACCACCCTTTCGGATTACACCCGAAAGGCTTGCAGAACTTGTTGTTTGGACTTAATTGATTCAAGCTTATAGCCAAGTTCACTAAATGAATTATTGGTTTGACGAAAGCATATACTAAAAGCATCGTCCTTCATCCAAATTAACTATGTGAAAAAAAAAAACCGAAAGGTCATTCAAATCAACAGTGAAACTAAAACTAAGATGAAGGCAAACATGTATGAACATCAGAAAGGTCATTTCATATACTTCGGTAAAAACCGAAACTGTTTGCAAATAGCAGAATACAAGATCAAATTCGGCAGCCGTCCACAAATGAACAAACAACCACCGAAGTACAAATGCGGGAAATAAAACCTAACACTACCAAAACGCATAATGTTTGTACATAGGAGGCTGAAACAAAAGAACAAAAAACTTAAGCAAAAGATCAGAAATGAGAATCAGTTTGAGGCACAACTTTCTGAAGACGACTGCTCGATTTCCTATGCATCAGCTTCAGCTTCTTCTGGATGAGAAGCTTCGGACATATTGGCATCCAAAGGACCAGCAACAGAAGAACTGTTGGGGGCAGCAGTTTCTTGCATCACTGCTTCAGCTGCCCTTGCCATTTCGGCGTCAACAGCCTCTTAGATGACCAGATCGGCCAGCTTCTCAATCTCAGCTTCGACAGCCTCCCTTCGGTCAAGCTCTGCGATCACTTCAAGTTCACAAGCCGAAGGCTCGAGAACTTCTTTGCCTCCCTTGGCCAAAAGGTCCTCAACATCCAAACAAGGGAAAGTTGGATCCTTATGCAGAACAAGACGAAGGGCCACGTCCCAACCCTTGGAGAACCCTTCCTCTTTTTCGGCTTCAAAAGCAGCCAATTGTTTTTTAGTTTAGCAATTTCGGCTTCAGAAGCTTCTTTGGCCTTAAGGAGATCAGAGTTCTCCTTCTCCTTCCTTCAGCTTTATGGCTTCGTCACCAGCCTTCGAAGCTATCTCAATTCCGATCTGGCGGCAGAGGGCCAGCTCCCTCATATTCGCCTCTCTCCATTCGGCCATTTGCTGCTTCGTCCCATCAATGTCCTTCTTCAGGGCATCAACACCAAGACAAAGCCGAAGGACCTCATCTTGGTCAAACTGGTTATGCTCAAAAGCAATGGCCTGATAGCGAACAGCCTACACAATTCAAAGGTTTCGGACGTACTGAAAAGAGGTAGAGTTAAAAAAAAAAAAGAAAAAAAACAAAAACAAGAAGCAATAAGAAGGAAGGAAAGGAAAATGCAATAAAAAAAAAAACAAAAAGAAATAAAAAAGGGGTTGAAAATAAATCTTTACCTCCATCATATAGAACTGAGCAAGTCTGTTGGGATCCTTCTCCAACCTATCAGGCACGCCGAAGCATGCAGTGGACTTTAGTGCCCATCTTTGAGCGCGCTCTGATGGGGATTGGACAAGTAAATCCCCGAAGAGGTTTGAGGACGAAGGCCTCATCTCAGCAATCTTATCCCTCACTGACGAAGGGATGGAACGTTGGGGAACATCATAAAATTCGCCAGCAAATCGTTCTATGGACAATGTGTTGACGTCAAGTGTTGAGCCTTTCGGCTGTTGATGTTGTTCTTGTTCCAACTCCTTCGGAACTTCCTCAACAGCACCTGAGATGTCATCCAAGTTCATTGGGACGACATATACAGTGGGTGAAACCACCTTCTTCGGAGAAGAAGCGGTATTGACTGATGGGTCGACCTCTGGGACGACCACATCATCAACCGTCATCTTCTTCGAAGCCAGCACCGGCCTAGTAGGAGTGGCAGAGGCGAAGGCCGAAAAGTTCCTCTTCCTCACCATGTCTTCGACTTCGGGGGAAGATGGGATCTCAACTACCACTGTGTGCTGCTGATGGTCGCACTCTGTCTGGGGCAGATGAGACAGATCAAAGGGAGATTCTGCTTCTTTTCTTCTCCTGTGAATTATCAAAGGAGTTGCTTCGTCTTCTTCTTCTTCTGCTTCTTCTTCTTCGGAATTTTCCCTTTCGGGAATAGGGTCGTTGTGGATTGGGGGAGGAGGAAAAGGTTCGTAGTCTAGTTCTTCTAAAGAAATAGAAGTACAAGAACCCTGCAAAAATAAATACACAATCAGTTAAACTTGAAATCCGAAGGTAACACTTGATATAAACAAAGCAGAAATAGCTTCGGAACTTACCGATGCAGTGCCTTGTGTGAGATTGACAAGCCTTTCTACACCGGCGCGTTATAACCTTCTACAGAGATGGAGGATCCTTGTGCAGCAGGGACAGATCGAACACGCTTCATAGACAAAAGTCGATACATCTGATCAGATAGAGAAAACCGAAACCCCCTATAAACTATAAAGCTAAAAACGAAATCGAAGCTATACAGTTGGGGAGAAAGACAACTCATACCTGCGCACTAAGGTCGATCTCTGGGGCGTCTGGTTCTGCTACGTCGAAAGGGTCGACCTTTTCCCAATATGGACGGCTCCTTTCCAGAACAGCGGGTGAGATTTGGTGCTTTCGGACAGTAGGAATGTCGATAGAGCATTTGTTCACAGAGGGAACCGCCTTTGTTATCACTCTATCCTTTCGGATTCCCAGCAATCCGTAGTCCAAACCAGCGTCAGCTTCGGCAACTGCAAAATGAAACGAAGCATTTAGTTTCGGAAAAAAAAAAGGAAAGCAACTGTATGAAGAAAGACTACAGAGCAATTTAAACGGCCCCAACATCGGCCTTCAAGTAATCACCTTCAAGCTTTCGGCTGAGACTGCATACAGCCAAGTACTCTTCCTTCATTATTGAATTGCTGTCAGGAAGCCAGTATTTGGGGACGGAATGTCTGCCAACATTGGGTCTACCACCCGAGAAAAACCTGAACTACACCATCTCTCTTTCGGTCGGTTTCAACCCGCTCAGAAAGGAGGCAGCAGCATCAGGCCTTACCAAACATCGGGGAGCCCCGAAGCGCTTCGGGTGGCCTGGTCTTGTGGGGACCCTCAGGAAGAGAAAAGCTTTCTTCCATTCCTTATTGGAATCCGCATAAGGATGGAGGACAGTCTTCTCATCCCTGTTGGCAAAACTCCACCAACCACCACCCTCCACGACTTTAGTGTTGGGAGACAGAACAACCAAATGATCCCACACCATGAGGGATGGTTTAAAACCATAAAATGTACATACCCATATGTACGAAACCATCCTCTTTACACTCAACGGTGTAAATTGGGCAAGACTAATATTATAACAGTTCAAAACTTGGACTATGAATGGATGAAGGGGGAAACGCAGCCCATGTTCTAGCTGACGAAGATATATTGCGATATAGTCATCGTCAGTAGGGGGAGAACCAATAGAGGATGACAGCTTCGGAAGACGAAGCCAATAACCATCAGATTCCATGACCCCATACAAATGCTCGGCAGCGGCAATGAAATCCTCATCCACGACCTCTTTGAGCCACTTCGGGTTCACCTTCGACGAAAGGAGCCCCCGATTTTTAACAGGCGAGTCCCAAGGTAACTCCCTTTCTTCTAATGGTCTTTCAGGGGCAACATCCCCGAAGCTAGTTGAAGTGCTGGTCTCCTCGGTTGGTCCAACACTTCGAAGAGGAATGGCCGGAATGGGACATTCAGAGCTCCCACTCCCACCAACAGCTGCACCTTCTACCGACGTCCCCAACCGGGGTTCATCTAGTAACTCCGCCCGTCGGGCGTTACGAAGTTCCTCATCGAAAAGGTCGCGTTTGAAAGGGTCCAAGGACAAAGAAGCTTTCTTAATTTTGGGGGCCATTTTCAGTAACGGAAATAAAATCACAGGCCTAAAAGTCTAGAAGAAGTTCAAAGTGAACCGGAGAAGTAGATAAACAGGTTAAAGTGCCGAAAGAAAATATCAAAAGCGAACCAAATTACCTTTGTCAAATAAAGAAGACGAAGACGATCAAAATGTTGGAGTTCGTTTTTCAGAAAATGCGTCGGAAATTGCAATGGAAGTTGATTTTCAGAGCACAGAGAAAGAGAGAGAGTTTGTGTGAGAAGTTTGTGAATAGAAATCACTCTGTCACTCCTCCGCTATTTATAGGGGCAATGATTGAATACGTACAACCGCCTTTTGGAAACCGCACTTTGTGTGCGAACTTCAAAGAAGATTAATGCTCAAAATTGCCACCTCACTCTTTTTCAAACCCATTTAAATTCCCACCAAAAATTACACCAAATTATTTTTGTATAAACAAACACTTGCTTCGACCTTCGTCCGAAGACAGGTATTGGGGGGCAAGTTGTTTGGGTACCCAAGTGACTTTACTTGGGCCTTATGTAATATAAATGGGCCGAGCCTATACAACTTATACAC
Source organism: Suaeda aralocaspica (assembly GCA_016808085.1). Taxonomy (NCBI): domain Eukaryota; kingdom Viridiplantae; phylum Streptophyta; class Magnoliopsida; order Caryophyllales; family Amaranthaceae; genus Suaeda; species Suaeda aralocaspica. Next base: position 2,691,048 of record PYUH01000180.1, read on the forward strand.
AAACACAATCAAACACATTTATTCAAATGTATCAAGGCCCAACCCGCATAAGTACACGGGCTGGCCCAGACACTACTTAATGGTAATTACAAAACGGCCCAGAGGCCCACATTACAAGCCCACTACATGGCCTTTCGGCCTTCGGCATTCTTGGCCAGGTGGCATCAAACTACCTTACAAAAGGTAACATTTGTCTATAAATACAAGCATTTATGACACTCGACAGGTAACTTGCTTCTTACAATTTTTACACATACTCTCAATCTAACGCATTCTTAGACTTGAGATATATACATTTGCTTACTTTAGCATCGAAGGGGCGTTCCTCGGACACACCCCCGAGGCTAGTAAACTCTTCTACCTGTGCAGGACCTTCGGACTTCATCTTCGGACCTTGCACCTCTTTGATATTGATCCTTTCCCATTCAATCAAGATCATTTATTAGGATCATATTATTTCTACCCGGAACAATTCTGAATTTCCCGATACACCAACATTAACTTGAAGTTGTGTTGCCATTGTTCTTTCCCTTCCTTTTTGGGGTGGGTTTGAATGAAGCATTTTTATTTGATTTGTCATTGATATTGAAGTAGCATCAGAATTCTCAGTCATCCTAATGGAGCTTTTTTTAAATTTGACACCTGTTTAAAAAAAAAAGGGAAAAATGCATGATATAAGAATTATTTCTCTTCCTTTTGGTTTATCTGACCATATTCCTATCATATACAAACTGTCAATTACGAACTACGCCATTTTAGCACACATTGGCTGAATGCTCATAATAGTTGTTGAGGATTGCAAATTAGGTGTTTGAATGCAGTTCAGAAAAGTCTTATTAAGAATTGAAATGCTGTTGAGGAAAGTCGATCTTATTACGAAAAAGGCTATAGTAGACTGGTTCGTATTATCATTGGTTATGAATGAATGTAAACCTAAAGCTCATTCAAGAAAAAAAATAAATAAGTCAACAAATTGATCTTGTTTCAGCTCTTTTGCCCCTGTAATTCAAGACCATACTTTTAACCTCCAATTCTTTCATCCTCGTCATATTTTCATTAATCCTCATTTGCCTTTTTAATTTCTCTCATAATCTGCCATCTTGACCTATAATAATCCTGCAAAAAAGATAAAATATCCAATGTCATTAATGAACTAATGATAGAAAAAGCAATAACAATAGAACTAACGTTGGATTGACAACTATAAGAGCAAATAGTTAGTTGTGAAAGAAGTTATTACCAACTACTTATGTGAAAGATGCTATTATCAACACTCATGTAATTACCAAATAGTACCGGTAACGGGGATTAAAAAAAGTGAAACAATATAATTCATTTACCAAATAGTATCGGTAATGGGGAATTAACATAAGGGAAACAATATGATTCAATTTAAACCAAAAATATTCTGAAAAATTTTCATAAGGTTCATATATACGAGGAACAATAATAGTCAATAACAATAACAGTCATTTTAAATTGCAGGTTCCATCCAGTTCTAATCATTGCCATCTTCAGGTTGATCTTCATCAGAACTAAAATTATGATTATCGAAATGAGGCTCTTCACGCATGTTATTATGCTGTTGCACCTCAACTCTCTCACAGATACCACCTCTAGCCCAAGTGATATCATCATCATTTACGGTAGCAAAATTAAGATCTTCAGGAGGTTCAAGGACTCCTTTCATGTAAGTGTTTCCAAATTGCGCTTCCGCATAAAAAGTCTCTAGGCAATTTCCCACAAACAGAATTCCTTTCCTCCTCAATTCCATCTTCCACATAGAAAAGTTGATGCATTTGTGATGCTAAGACAAAAGGGTCATCTGTTGAACATGGTTTCTTGAAGTTTACACGTGTTAGGCCATAATCGTGAGTTTCCGAATGAAACCAATTACATTCAAACAACACAATGTTAGAAATATGACTAGTAGCAAACAAAAAAGGTAGGAGCTTTAAACTTATCTCTGAAGGAGTGGTTATGGCGTGACAAAAGATCACTGCCCTAAAGTCGAATTTGCCCCTTACTCGTACACACGGACTCATGGCAATTGACCCCCAGGGATACACAACCTTTTTTCCAAAGGTGTACTACAATGGAACAAATTGAGAACAAAATCGAACAATGCCCAAAGAAGCTTTTATGTGCTTAGTTTTTGTAGAGAAATTTGATTGTGTATATTTTTTCTTGAGGTAGAAGCCTTTGAGATTTAAAGAAAAGAAATTGAGGTCACTTCTCTCAATTTAAAAATTTTGTTGCCCAAAATTAAAAAAAAAGGCGGAAAAATATTATTCCCTACAAAATTGGCACGAATCACTTCTTCCACCTTCTTCCTCCTAAATCGCTCAATCTGTTTTCCTAACTTCTCACGTACTTCTCACCTTCTTCCTCGCACTCTTTCTTCCTCACAAATCTGATTCTCAACCAATTTTCACTCTTTCTTCCTCACAAACTCAATTCCGCCAATCTGAGTACTTGATACTACTCACAAAACTCCTCACAAAATTCGGGAATTCTTGCTGTTATTAGTAATTGATACTACTTCGAACCAAATTAGCTTCAACAACAGTGAAATCTGTGCAATTTCGACTTGTGCTTCAAAGTAGTTTTTTGCAATTCTCCTTCTCCAGGTAATTAGACCAATCTTGTTGTAATTGATTTTTGTTATTTACTCTTGTTATTGTTGGTTCGAATTTATGGTGTTCATCAATCATCAATTTCATGTTCGAATTATCAATTATCAATTGCTGTTATTGTTGGTTCGAATTTATGGTGTTTTGAGCATAATATCAATTATCAATTGGTAATTATCAATTCATGTTCGAATTATCAATTATCAATTGCATGTTCTAATAATCACAATCTATAATTGATTTGTTGCTATTATTGTTTGTTATTGGTAATTAAACTACTGTTATTGTTTGTTATCTGAGCATTATTATCAATTGATTAGGTTAAAAACTTAAACTGAAAGAGAGAATCAGCAAGGAATCGATTAGGTCAGAAACTGGATTGACAGAAAGAAATTATAAAGGCAGTAAATTGAATTTCAGATTTAAGATTTTAGTTTAGGTCAGTAAATTATAATGATTTAAGAAATTGAATCGATTAGGTCAGATTCTGTAGGTTGTGGTGCTGGTTGCTTGGTTGCTGCTGCTAGTTTTATGGTGTACAGCAATTTTGGTGCTTGGTGAGACTGATGCTGGTCAGTTGTTGGGAGCAGATGTCCCTAGTGCCTGCTGTATGGAGGTGGTGGCTGTATACTGCTGTGGCTGCGTTTGTTTTGTTCTTGCAGGCCTCCTATGGTGAAGTTTTGGTTGGTTTGGATGTTTGGAGGTTTTCAGTGGTTGTGACAGTGGTGCAGGTGATTTGCAGGCTATTTTCAGTGATTTGCAGGGTGTTTTCAGCAGTGGTTAGTCTTTGATTTCCAGTGGCTGCATGTTTGGTGGTGGGTTGTTATTGGATGGTTAGTTGCTGCTGTTATGGTGTGTACTGGCTGCAGTAATGCAGGCTTGCAGTTTGTGTTAATATGCAGTTTGCTTGTGAGAATGATTCCTGATTTTTTTTGGTGTAGTGTGTTGTTTTATGCATTGGTTTTTTACTGCTGTAAGCTGTCTGAATTGCAGTGCTGCAGTTTTATGATGGGGTTGTCAAGAGGTGTCATTGGATAACAAAGAGTAGTGGTAAGTTAAGCTGTAGCTATTGCATGATTATATGAATTATTTACTTTCATGCGTGAGATTATTGAAACTTGTTTTACACTAATTCATTGTTGGTTGGAGTTCAGTTATTCTTATTATGCTATAGTATTGCTATAGTATTTGATAACCAATACCTGAATTCATTTATTACTGAAGTATTGCTATAGTATTTGAGTATGCTTATTCAGTTATTCTTATTATGCTTATTCTTGCGCAACGAAGTATGCTATAGTATTTGAGTATGCTTATTCATATATGAGCAGAATATGCTCATTCTTATTACCAACGAATATCCTATAGTATTATTACCAACTAATATGCTTATTCTTATTTGAGTATTTGAGTTGTGATAACCAATTATTATGCGTATTCTTATGATGCTATAGTATTTGAGTATGCTTATTATGCTCATTTATTACTGAAGTATTGCTATAGTATTTGAGTATTCTTATTATGCTTTTTCTTATTTAAGTATTTGAGTATGCTTATTCTTATTATGCAAGTATTGCTTGCTTTGTAGAGACAAACCCAGTGAGAACTCCTTATCAGACCTCCAGCCTGCAAAACCCAAACAACCCAACCTTCAACCTGCAGCAAAACTTCAAAATAGCCAAACCACCAGAAACTGCAGATTGCTGTACTGCAGTCACAAGCAACACCAACCAGCAGCCCGCAGAAACAATAGGCTGCACAGCAGCTGCAACCATACCAGCAGCCCAAACCAATAGCCACTGCATACTGTAACAGCAACTGGCAACCAAAAAACACCCCCCAACAGCCTGCAAACCAGCCAGGGAAAACATCAGCAGCAAAAACTCTGCTCCATCTCCTCGCAGCAGCAGCAAGACAGCAGGACCACACACCCTCTTAGACCTTGCTGCACTGCAGGCTACTGTACTGCAGTCTCACTGCACAGCAAACCATCTACTGCACAAAACCCTCTGCCCAAACCAGCACTGAAAGCAGCACCAAAACAGCAACCTGTGCACAACAGCTTCATTTGGAACTGCCCACCAAAATGCTTCCAACCTTAGTTCAGACTGCAAGAACCCTGCATAATAGAACTGCACAAATCCCCAAACTTAGGTAACATAGCTGCAAAAAGCAACCCAAAACAAAGCTACAAATCTGCAGTATAACCTCTCCACTCTGCACACCCATGTTGGAATACTTACCAGCACAGCAACCTATACTGCAATCAATCCACACTACAATGCTTTAGACTGTGTGCAAGTTGGGCTGTTTTGGGATATTTTTGCTAAAACATCATTGTTTGGTTGTTTTGGTTCTGTACATTGTTTTGGTGTTCTGCACATTGTTTGCTAAAACATCATTCCCTCTTTTTGTACTAGAGATACTAGAGATTGTACCCGTGCGAGTAACTATTGACTCTATAACAAATTAAGATACAAATACATAGTAATTCTTACTTTTGATACACTTTAAAGTAGCAAAAGGTTTTACTCTATTTTTTTTGTGACAAATTTTTCAATTTTGATTCTTTGCTATGTTGCAGACTTGCAATACTCAACTTCCTTCTCAACTTCCTGTTGTGTTTATATTATTCCACCACTTGTGCAACTGCTCCATCTTGATTGTAAGTTCCACCACTCCCAGCAAGCAATATTACATTTCCAAATTAGTGAGTTTGTGATTATACACAATATTACTATAAGGTGAAATTAACAATATAGTTGGGGTCTCCTAAATAACTTAGTAAGAAATGTCAAGCCTTATTGCGAAAGTAGTTGTGTCTCTTTATGTAATGCTTGCACTTTAATTTAATTTAATTTTGGCTATGACATCTTCGCTCATGTAATATCTTTACATGCATTCTAGTATAAGTAAAATATGTGTTGTGACATTTAACAATCCTTATGCATTTACTAAAAACTGTAGTATAAGATAAGTTAAAATCATATTTATTAGCACACTTGTTATTAAGTTTCCTATACATTTAATAATTACATCATTTTATATTTTAACAAGACGATGCACTAGCTTTTTGTACAATTTTTTTTGAATTTATATATTTGTATTTGTATATCATAAATGGTTTAATTTTTCTATTTTCTTGTAAGAAATCATGGATCGACGCTGGATGAATCACAATGGGGTAAAGGATAGGCAAAAACCAGAGTATATAGCTGGTGTTAATGATTTTCTACAGTTTGCTTTTAGGGGTAAAAATGATGAAACCATGTTGAAATGTCCTTGTCTTAATTGTCGGCTTGTATTATCACAAGATCGAAAAAATATGCAATGTCACTTATTAGTATACGGAATTGATCGTAGTTATAACCCATGGGTGAGTCATGGGGAAAGATTGGAACAATTTGATAACACCGATGAAGGATATATAGGGGATGTTTCAGATAATGATAACGACGACGTGCCTTTTGACGACATGGCTCCTTTAATTTTTGATGCAACAAATTTGTGGAATTCTGCTAATGATACACCTATCAATGAAAATGAGAGAAGCACGGAGTTAGGATCTAGTAGCATTAATATTAGCGAAACTCCTGTGGTGTTACAAAAATTGATGGAAGACATGGAGGCTGATTTGTATCCTGGGTGTAACACCTTTAAGAGATTAGAATTCATCATCACATTGTTGCACATTAAAGTCAGTGGCAAATGGTCTGACAAGTCTTTTTCAATGTTACTCAACACATTGCATAGGGCGTTTAATTATGACAAAAATTTACCAACAAGTTCTTATGAAGCCAAAAAATATACAAAGGCACTAGGGTTAGACTACGTGAAGATTGATGCATGTGTTAATCATTGTGTTTTGTTTCGAAAAGAATATGCAAATGAAGTTCAATGTCCTAAGTGTTTGGCTCCTAGGTGGAAACAAGATTCTCAAGATGATGAAAATTCAGATGTGGATGAGGGTGGAAAGAAAAAATCACAAATTCCTCAGTTAGTCTTGCGTCATTTTCCATTGATTCCAAGACTACAAAGGATTTTTATGTGTTCTAAGCTAGCAAAGCATATGCAATGGCATAAGAAAAAACACGATGATGATGACGACACTATAATGAGACACCCAAGGGATTCAAAATCATGGAAGTCTTTAGATGATTTGTATCCTGAATTTGCTGCCGATGCACGTAATGTACGTTTGGCTTTAGCTAGTGATGGGTTTAATCCAGGAGCTAATCTAAGTAGTAGATACAGCATATGGCCCGTGATGTTAGTGCCTTATAATTTACCTCCTTGGATGTGTATGAAGAGTGATCATATGATGTTTTCATTATTAGTTCCTGGCCCTAAATCTCCTGGTAATGACATAGATGTGTTTTTACAACCTCTCATAGATGAACTGAAGGAATTGTGGGAAACTGGAGTAAAAACTTTTGATGCCTGCACTAAGGAGACATTCAATATGCGAGCAGTGTTGATGTGGACAATTAGTGATTTTCCTGCATATGCCAATTTGTCTGGTTGGAGCACTAAAGGGGCCATGGCATGCCCTAATTGTCACAAAGACACACATTCAGAATGGTTATCGCATGGCCACAAATGGTGTTATATGTGTCACCGTAGGTTTTTAGAGCCTGATCACAAATGGAGACTTAATAGAAGGTTTTTTGGTAAAAAAGTTGAACGACGTCCTCCTCCTAATCCATTGTCAGGGCATGATGTTTTGGAGCAGCTACATGGATACTCTAATGTGAAATTTGGAAAAGAGCCTAACGGGAAACGTAAGAGAGGTGAACGGTATATAGTTCACTCATGGAAAAAAGTAAGCATCTTTTTCCAACTGCCTTATTGGAGACATCTCTTAGTCCGACATAACTTAGATGTGATGCATGTAGAAAAAAATGTCTGTGAGAACATATTAGGAACGTTGCTTTTGACTTACCCGGAAAAAACAAAGATTCCTTAAATGCTCGGTTGGATTTAGAGCAAATGAAAATGCATAATGATCTTCGACCGCAGCTAGTAGGAGAAAAACACAAAATTCTGAAAGCCTCTTTCAACTTGACATCAAATGAGAGGAGGAAAGTAGTCACTTTTTTGTCAAAACTAGCGTTTCCGGATGGTTATTCATCTAATCTTTCTCGATGTACATCTGTGGAAAATGGAAAGATTATGGGAATGAAAACTCATGACTTTCATGTTTTCATGCAAGATCTTCTAACTCCGGCCTTTCAAGGTGTTCTAGACGAGAAGGTCTTGGAACCGTTAAGGGAGCTTAGTTTGTTTTTTAAACAACTATGCTTTAAGACCTTAAAAGTAGCTGACCTAGAGCAGATGGAAGTGAACATAGGAATTACTTTATGCAAGTTGGAGCGTATATTTGTCCCGGCTTTCTTTGATGTGATGCTTCATCTTCCCATACACTTAGTCACAGAAGCAAAATTGGCCGGTCCCGTGCATTATCGTTGGATGTATCGGTTTGAAAGGTAAGATATGTTTTATTGGTCTAAGTAGCTATTTATACAAGTGGTTGTTTTTTTTCTCTAACTTTACTCTTAACCATCAGGGCGATGCGAACATTTAAATCCTTTGTGCGAAATAAAGCTCGCCCCGAAGGATCAATTGCAGAGGGATATATCGAAAAGGAATTTTTGGATTTTTGTGCTAGATATCTATCTAAGATTGAGACACAATTCAATCGTCTAGATAGAAATGAAGATATGCATTGTCCACAACCTTATAGTCTACCAGTTTTTTCAATGAAGGGCAAGCCACTAGGAAAGCCAAATATAAAACAATTGAGTATTGAAGATTGGAGAAAAGCTCAATTGTATGTTTTGCAAAACTATGAAGAAGCACAACCTTTCTTTGAGTAAGTATCCTTTCATGAACTAACTAGTAGAAGTAGAACAACGTGAATGAATTGGAACTAACAATTTTATAACTTTCAATTTTCATGAGTCAGGGAATATGAAAACATAATGGGGCATGAAGATATTAACTTTTGCAAGTGGTTTGAGAATAGAGTAAGAGTGAAAACTGTTGCTTATAATTTTTTTATATGTAAGAATAAAAAATTTAAAATAAATCATTTTTTTTCTTTCTTATGATCTTTTATAAAATAGATTGAACAACTTTGGAATGTTGGAGATGCTAGAGTAACAGAAGAACTATTGTGCTTAGCACGAGGACCAATGAAAGGTGTTGTGACATTTGATGGATTTGTTATAAATGGGTTCAGATTTCACACGAAAAAGCGGCAAAGACACCGAAAAACCCAAAATAGTGGCGTTATTGTGAGAAGGGATGCAGAGAGTGGAGGGAGGGACTTTTACGGAGTACTAGAAGAGGTTCTCGTCCTAGAGTATGGTGCTTTAAAAAATAGAACAAGTCCTAGAGTAGTATTGTTCCAATGTAAATGGTTTGATGTGTTCAATGAAGGAAGAGGGATAAGAAAGGACAAACTTGGATGTATACTTGTCAATATTTCTCGTCGATTGCAAACAAATGAGCCTTTTGCTTTAGCTTCTCAGATTGAACAGGTTTTCTATGTTGCGTCTCACAACGATAGACATTGGAAATTTGTCATCAAAGTGAATCCACGCAACTTTTTTGATTTCCCAAACGATGAAGAAACTGAACAAGATGAAGAAGTATGGAATACTATGGACGAAGGGGCAACTAACTTGATACAAATGATTGGTACAAGTGATGAAGAAATCACTCTAGTTAGAGAAGACATTGAACCAGAATTGGTTGATGCTAATGTCGTCTTAGAGGCTGCTAACGATAATGAGGTAGAGGAAGAGAGTGACGAGGAGGATGAAGAAGAGTTTGATACGGAGTCTAGCATGGATGAGCTCAATGACAATCTTGAAGATGAAGAAGCTGAAAGTGATAACTCTTCTGATACACAATCAGATTAGTTTGTGATAACTATTATTTGGTGAATTAAGTACTTTAGTTTAGTTATAAAATTTTTGAACAATTGGTTTGCATTTAATTGTATGTTGGGATTTTATTTTGGTTCTTCTTTCGCAATAATACACGAATTATTTGTTTTGTCTTGGTTTTATAATTGTTTTTGGAAAACTGAATAGATGATGATATTAGTGATCATTACTAACATTATGCTACAAGAACAATTTATAGGACAATGGCTCCTCAATCTAGCATTGAGTGCAGTACAAGGCAGCAACAGAATGCAAATGGGCTGCAACAGAATGCAAATGAACAACTGAATTCACTTACAAATGGAGGTGAGGAACAGCTTAATAGAAATGAGGATCAGAATAACAATGCAGATGGGAGTCAGAATGCAAATGACCAGCAACCTAGGCTGACATATCGAGAGAAACGAAGACTTCAACAAGCTGAACTTTGCCTCAAATATCCTAATAGAAAGAGGCGTGGGCCAACAAGAGGTAAGAAATATGCCTCGCGGATATGGAATTCAGATTCTGCAAGAAAGATCAAGATCAATTTCATGGATGAGCTTCGGCGTGTGGTGGGGGAAAAGGCAGATGAATTTATATGTGATTGCAGCACATGGGTGAAAGAGTTTTGTCCCCTAGATTCTTGGTATATTCTTTTTTGATATAAGATTACTCATAATAAAACCTTCGTACATTTGTTAATCCATTTTTTTTACTTTACATTCATGACATGAATTGGGCAAAGATGAATAAAGCTAAAAATACCAACTTTATGACAAGATCATGGTAAATTTATTTTATTTTTATTGACAAATTATAAGCAACTTTATTTCCAAAAAGAAAAGTTGCTTAATATGATTTCCTAACTATAAATACTATCATGAGAATTGACATTCATTTTGGCAGGGCAAATATGATTTACCTGAAAAGGTTGGTGGTGCTGATGTCATTGAAGCATTGAGTTTCCAGTGCTCTATGTTATATAAAAATTGGAGATTCAGGCTTAAGGAACAACACTTCAGGAATAAGTCAGTCACTGAAGCTATAAGCAGTAAACCAGACAATATTGAGGCGGAAAAATGGAATTGGTTGGTTTGTGAGTATTGGAATGATGAAAAGCGAAAGGTAATGTTCGAACCAACTACAAAGCTTACATCATGTAAATAATAACAAAAAATTTAAAACATAATATATATTGACTTTTTATTGTATTTTTTATGTGATTTGTAGCATATCAGTAAAGTCAACACAAATAATAAGCTTAAGCAAATTGAAACTTCCGCAAATGGTTCACGGTCTACTGCAAGGATTTTCCATGACTTGGTATGAGTTTTTGTTGCTGAGATTTATACTTCTGTCAGTTTTCTTAATAATTTTTTAATGTTGGTTTTTATCATATGCTATCTTTCTCCATCAAAATGAAAATTGAAAATTATTCATACAACTCTTTATTACCTCCACTGAGTTTTGTGTGGTTTTTGTTTCTGCTCTGCTGGTTGTAGTTTGGGAGTTGGTTAGGTGTTTGGTAGTTCTGGTTGCTTGGCATGTTGGCTAGCTGTTTGGTTTGGTTGGTGGTTGCAGTTGTAAACTGCTTTGCAGTCATTTGGTTCAGGTTCTCTGTTCCACTAAGTGAATCATGGTTCACTACAGCATGTAGTGTTTTGTTTCTATTGTGCTGGTTGTGGTCTGGTGTGTTGATTAGGTGGTTGTTGGTGTTGTTTGCGTGGCTGGTTGGCTAGCTTAATCTTGTTTGGTTGGTACTTCTCGATACGTACTTATGATTATGTACTTCTCTTTGACATGCAGCTTAATGAGCCACCTACTCAGCCATCTCAAGAGGTTGAAGGATCAAATGATGCGCTTGAAACTCAGGAGGATCCTTTGTACCTTAAGTTATTTGAGAAGACTAAAAAGTAAACTCTTTGTCCATTTTTATATTTGGCGTCTGTGTGATAGTTATAGGTTATCTTGTTTCATGCAGTTAAAGCAATTACAAAGTTGTTGTTATATGCTTTACTATTACCAAATTTATAATGATCACAATATTGAATAAATTGTGTGTATTAGGCATAAAGGAAGTGGCTGGGAACCTGGTGCCGAAAAAGATTATGAAGCGCTAAAAAAGATTCATGAAAGAGAAATTGAGAAGCATGGTGAGGATACACTAAGCGTCAAATCTGCTTATATGCAGGTTTTTAAAGAAAAGTCAATGTATGTGAGAGGACTTGGTCCTGGAGCTCATCCACCAAAGAAAAGCAGAGTTGAAGGTGAGAGTAGTAATGAAGTAAGGGTAGAATTATCAGCAGAGATTCAACAAATGAGAAACGAGGCTGCAACAAAAGAGGCTTCACTTATTAATGAAATTGAGACCCTTAAGGCATCTAATGATGAGCTCAAAACTTCAAATGCAGAGCTTATTGCATCAAATGATGAACTCAAAGCAAGTGTATCAAGAATCAATATCGAATCAATCAGACGTGAAAAGAAGCTCAGAGAAGAAATGGTGAAAATGTTTGAAGAAATTAGGTAAAAATGCTATCCTTTCTTCCTTATTCATAATTATTAGTGTTTGAATATATAAACTTTTTTTTTTGGTGCAAATGTAAGATTTTATTAATCATTCACATTGCTTTAGTGTGAGAATCAGAGAAGCATTTGGGTATGTCCTAGCATTACATACTAGTTACAGACTCATAAGGTTTATGTAGAGGTTATTTAAGTAGGTGTTGTAATTTAATAGGGGGAGCAGGGGAGAAGAAGAGAATGTTAAACATGCATGACTATCTAGGAAATTCAGGGTTTATGTTTTGACATTAATCAATTTGTCTGGTTAATCTATGTTTAGTTGATCTTTAGTTTATCAAGTTTGTTAAGGTAATTAAATTTGTAGGGAAACATTAATCAATTTGTCTGGTTAATCTATGTTGTTGCTGTTGTTGGTGTTGTTGTTGTTGCTACTGTTGTTGCTGTTGCTATTGTTGTTGTTTTGGAGCAGGGGAGAAGAATAGAATGTTAAACATGGAAAGTACCTCCACATGACCATCTAGGAAACGCAGAGGTTCATGTTTTGACATTAATTAATTTATTAGGTTAATCTATGTTTAGTTGATCTTCAGTTTATCAGGTTTGTTGAGGTAATTAATTTTCTTGGAAAACAACAGGAGGTAATTTTTGAGAACTGCCTGAGAAATTTATCAGGTATGTTGAGGTAAATAAACTTGTCAATTTGTGGTCTCTTGTTTTGGCTAATGGAGTATGATGAATGGTAACTAGCATCAATGTTATGCACTTTTTACATCATATAATATTTTAGTAGTTGTCTCTCTTTATGGTGAACGAATTTCGACGGAATTGTGCTATGACCTTAGTTGGTTTTTTTATACAATTTTTGGCTCTCTGATTGTAGATATATATATATTTTGATTCTACAGGAATGGCAGGTAGCTAGTGGAGATTGACTATTAGAATGGATGAATTATATATGTGCAGCGCAACGTCCACAAGAACCAATTGTAACTAGGTTAAGACTTCTAATATTAGTTAGTTATATATGTTTTCCTAATTTGTATTCGCAAAATCAAATAGCTCTTGGTTGTATTTGCTCGACAAAGTCATTGTGACACTTAAACTTTTTCTTGATATTAGTTGATCGATTTATGCTTTAATGATCAAATCTAATGTCATTGAGCTTTCACTAGTATTATTATTGGAATGTATGGTAATTTCCTCGACAGGCTTCATCCAATGAATTATCTTGGCTAGGAGCATATTGTGCTCATATTCATGATTATATTTTACGTTGTCGAAGCATCTTTTGTCGTCTATAAGGTGATTAAATCGTTGCACAAAACAACATAGGCAACCATATTAATTTTGGTGCAAAAAAAGTTTAGGACCTTTGGGCGACGAAATATTCGTTGCACAAAAATATAACGATATGGGCATCACATATTTTCGTGGCACAAAAAGAGCAATAGGCAACTAAATCAATTCATTGCACAAACAGCTTAGCCTAAGGGCAACGATAAGAGTTGTTGCACAAAATTATTTGGGCAACCAAAGTAATAGAGTTTAAGCTACTAAGGAATTGGTAGCACAAAACATACTTTGTGCAACGACTTCAATTTTCGTCGCCCAAAACCCATTGGGCGTCGAGCCTTGGGCGTCGACCCCACGACGAGTTTTAACTCGTTGCCGAATCCCTTGGGCGACGAAAATCAGTGTTTGGGCAAAACATATATTGTACTAATACCTCAAATTTCTTATACGTATACCTAAAACTAATACCTCAACATTATCCTAACTTATATCCTCAAACAATCAAAACCCACTCCCCAAATTTATCCCCTTTCCTCCACCCCACCTACGTATATCCCTCCACGGAAGACACCCACCCTCACGGCAGCAGCATCCCACCAAAGACCACCATAACTCCACCGAAGACCACCATCACCCTCACCTCACTCAATTCTCACACCAGCAGCCTCTCACGAGTCACAACCTCTTCGCGGCTTCGCCTGCCGGCCCAGCTTCACCCCACCTTCAGCCACCTTTCCCCAGCAGCACCGAAGACCACCATCACCCTCACCTCACTCAACCGTCGCCCTCAACTCCTTCAATTTGCCCAAAAACCCTCGCTCCAGTTCATCTCACAATATTAAGGGTAATTAAGTTATTTAATTCGTTTAATTTTCAATTTTTTTTTTATAATTTGTTGTTGGTGAAACGAAATTGAAATTTACATTTTTTTTGGTTCATAATTTCATTTGAAAATTCATTAAAAAAGTCGTGTGTTTTGATTTTTTTTTTATATGAATTTGGACATGTTCTTATTATACCCATTTTGTGTTTTTTGTTGATTTGTGGGTTTAATTGGATGAATTTGTGAATTTTCCTAATTCGTGTTCTTTGAATTTGTGTTTTTGTTTTTGTTGATTTGTTGATTTGTTGATTTTTTTTTTATGAATTTGATTTTATTTAAATATAAAAGAGTAATATAATGATGAACACCAAACTATAGCCTGACTTGCTTCGCGAAAGCTGTAGGTATGGAGAAAGGTGATCCTTAAGATATGCCCTTCTCATTGACCTCCATTCCATAAAGGAAAGGAAGCAGTGTACGGCCCTGCAACTACCAGGTAGGTCGGTGGTCGCCTACCCCATGCCATAAACGTAGGTACCCTCGGCACTCTACTGTTGTCAGGCATATGGATCCAACCTTGAAGTATCAACATGATTAGTTATAGTTTATAGCAATTATTAATTAACATTTAAAATTATTATATGATTAGATTCATATAATTAATGTGTTATTATTAATTGATTAAGAAGTTGTATGAGAAGGTTGTATGATTAAGAAGTTGATTATGAAGTTTATAGCAATTATTAATTACCAATTAAAAATTTACATTTTTTTTATAATGTGTTATTATTAATTGATTAAGAAGTTATTATTAATCATACAACTGCCTAATGAATCAAAACACATGACTATGTAAATTTTCAAACAACTTCTTAATTATTTTCAATTATTATTAATTGAAGTTGTATGATTGCCAAAAATGTTTGAGGGAAGAGAATTACTGTGATAATCAGAAGTTGAATAGGCTATGTAGCAAAGTCTTTTCTTTACTTGGTTTTTGTGTTGATGGTCATCATGCATTATTGCTTGGTTAAATGTAATTTAAACATCGGGGCCTAAAACTAGCACTAGTATTAGTTGTTGTGCTATTGATATTCCTTTAGGGAGCTGCTTAAATGTCCAACTTCTTTTTTTTTTTATTTTTAAGAATGCCTTTTCTTTTCCTTGTTTTTTTTAACAGATGAGTTTTGTTTAACTGCTTCTCCCTTTGTTATCTGAAACTTGACATTACTTGCATACCTTCGTTAAAAGCTTCAACGGGACAGATTTACTAGCACTGGTGGCGTAGCGCTTCTAGTGTAACCGCGCTAAGCAGGTAGCGTGTTCAGCTAAACAACGCTGAAGCTGCAGCGCTGGAACTTCAAACGCGCTGTGAGTTTTTTTTTTTTTTTTTTTCAAGCTTACTTTTGAGAACTATGGGATAAATTTGTGCTTACATTAGAGGATTGATTGCTATAATTTATTCAATTTGTAGTCATAAGGATGTTAAGCTTGTGACAATTTATATTTGCTCTTGTTTTCATCAAACATGTGTGTTTTTGGCAAATGATTGTCCTAATGATGTTTAAATGAAGTATAATGCTCCATGAATCATTTGAGAATTGTTCTTATTACTCATGTCATGACCCATGTATTTTGTCATTTTAAAGAGTAGTAGGCTCTTAATTAGAGAGTGTAGTTGATTAATCTTAATCAAAACTAGAAAAATACTTCTTGAATAGTTTTAATTATAAGGGAAATGAGCTCTTAATTAATAAAGTAAAAAAAATGCTCTTGATTATTTTATTTTATTTATAATCGAAAGTGAAAATAATGCTCTTAATTTAATAAAGAAGAGTAATGGACTCTTAATTAATAATCAAAAGTGAAAATGCTCTTGATTAATTTATTTTAGGTATAAGAGTAACGTGCTCTTAATTTAATAAAGAAGAGCAATGGGATTTTAATTAATAATCAAAAGTGAAAAAAAATGTTCTTGATTAATTTTTATAAGAGTAACGTGCTCTTAATTTAAATAATCAAAAGTGAAAATGCTCTTGAAAATTTTACTTTATTTATAAGAGTAGCGTGCTCTTAATTTAATAAAGAAGTGCAATGGACTCTTAAATTAATAATCAAAAGTGAGAAAAAATGCTCTTGATTAATTTATTTTATTTATAAGAGTAACGTGCTCTTAATTTAATAAAGAAGAGCAATGGACTGTTAGTAAAAGATGCTGTTGCTAAGTTAATAAGCTATTCTAGTTTGTAGATTACAGCAATGTCTTCCCCTAGAAACGAGCAAGATGGAGGGGAGAGAGAGGGAAGAACGGATACCCGTAAGCGTCGTGCTAAAAATCGTTCAAAGAGTAAGAATCAAGTACCACACCCTGCATGGGAGCCCCCACTTGAGTGGGATAATCGTGTCTTGAAACTTAATCGTGACCATCATATATCTTCTCGAGCATCAAGAGGAATTGTAAGAAATATTTTTTTTTTTTTTTTGGTTTTCTCAATATTTTACATATTTTAGATGATATATGTAAGTGAAATGTTATACGTTGATGATGAATTACGACGATATGATTCCGGGAAGATGCTTGGTAAAATTTTTGATACTCTTGATGCAAATACCAAAGAGTTGGTTAAGGTGAGTGGTTTTCAAGATTTCTTAGAATCTTATATAGAGAAAGAGAGATGTAAGATGTCTGCTTGTTTAGTTAGGGGAATGATGGAATGGTTTTGGGATACAACTAACACCTTTCATTTCCCATGGGGAGAGATGGCTATAACTCCTTTCGATTATGGGATGATTACTAGATTACCCTTGGCGGGTATGGATATCATCCCTAAAGAAGGTATGACAGGAAAAAAGCCAATGATAGGTGATATACTTGGGCCAATCTACAGTCGATTTAAATTGTATGAGAGAGTATTCCCTTGGAATGAATTGTCGAATGCTTTAGCCAATGAAGAAATTATGGTAGAAACCACTTCCCTTCAAAGAGCTAGGATCTTCCTTTTATATTTGATTGGTAGTACCTTTTTAACGGACAAAGGGCAACGAGTGGCCATTTCTCTTATCCCGTTATTGTCAGATTTGAAAGGAATCAAAGATTATTGCTGGGGGAAAGCGGGTTATGTTCATTTAATATCTGAAATGCGTAAGACATCCCGAGTCATGGATGACCCGCTAAAGAGAGAATGTGTACCAGCTTCCCTAGGAGGTATTCCTCGAGTTATTGAGGTAACAAATTCTTTTACAATGTGCTTATCCACTTATTTGCATTTTATTTTGCTTCTTTTCTCACCTTTTCTTTTCAGGTGTGGTACTTTGAACATTTCCCAACTCTTGCCCCAATAAATGACCGGCCTAAGAGATTCCCAGTGAGTGGCAGATGGGGAAGACGGCTTAACATTCAACATAAGACAGATGTAATACACCAATCGATTTATAACCTTCCTGAAGAGCAAGTAAGGACTCATTGTATATATACAACTATATATATTTTATAACTACAATAAATGATTTTTAATTTTCCTTCTATTGCCGATTATCTTTCTTCCATGGGACGGGATACCAGATATTAGCCCTGGAGTGCAGGTTTCACCACCTCTTGCGGAAGCCAGGATCCTTTTGAAAGGATGTAGGCAACTTGTTTGGTTTATGGGAGAATGTGTTGTTCGACAAACTTATTCTTCTATTCCTTTAGCTCCCATGGATCCACCCGTCTTCATCTTAGACTTGAGTAAGGTTCCCACTACCTCTATGGATGATTTTCTGAGAGGACTCACAACTCGGGAGTTAGTTTTTGCTGGTGTTAATTACAAAAATTAGGTTCAGGCTCGGCTACGTCCTTTTCCAACATTTGTTAGGGTATCTTACCTTTCCTTTCCCTTTAACACGCATTTGCATTTTAAATATATGTTTATTTGTTTATATGTTTATATGTGCAAAGAATGATGATATTGAGGGTTGGTAAGTTCCTGAGCGAAATATCAAATACATTAATGGTTTCGGGAATTTGATTGATGACACTGTGCCATTTGCTGAGGAAGAGGAAGAAGATGTTCCTTATATCCTTGATAATGTCGACATGGTAAGCCTTGGGTTTGTCCTTATATTTACTCGACTCTTAATATTATTATTACTGGCATTTTTCATTGTTAGTTTTAAATGACTTGTTTAATTGCAGGTGTCTAGGACAACTACAAACAAGGTCATCAAAGTATTGAATGTGTTTCGCACTGGTTATAGGAAGAGAAAAGATGCTTTTGCGTGCTAGAGCGTCACCATGGCTAGGGTAGGTTTCCCTATGTGTTGCCCCTATTTCTAGTTTCATGTCTTTATCACCTATGGGTAATTTTTGTGCATTATTTTCTTTTGTAGGACGTTGTGCCGTGTTATACAACACATGGGACATTTCGTCCTCCTCGTCCTCCGGGTGGCCATTACAGGCGTCCCCCTTTTACGGAAAGTCCGACTAGTGGTCAACAAATGCGGCCTCCGATCGTTGAACATGAAAATAGAGCTCAAGAGGAATCTAATAGAGACGAGGGAGGAAGTCGTCAACAAGTCAACCCGCAACAAGGATATGATCCTTATGCTGGCTATTGTAACCATGGTCAAGGTGGCGGGTGGTCCCACGCTCAAGAATGGGATTATTATGGTGGAGGCCAAGGGCCATATCCAAGAGTTCCTTATGAGATGGGGCGATTTTCGTCGTATGAACCACCAAGGATTAACACTCAAATGTAGCAGGAGGATCGAAGACATTCTACTGATTCTTATACTTCTCGCACTGGTGCTATGCATTATTTCTTTGACTATGGGCCACCACAGTAGCTTTTGGTGGCATGTAATTTGTTGACATTTGTATTCGTAGTTTAACTCAAACTTAATTTTCTGTTTGTTTTATCTCATTTTAGCCTTAATATTTTGTAATCATGGATTTATAAACATATGTAAGCCTTGGGCTTTTTATGATAATATTTGAAAACCAAGGGCATATATATTAGTTCCTTTTATTTTTTTTGTAAAGTGTTGGAGGATTAATCCAACTTACTCCCGAAAAATTAATCACCAAAATTAGTTAGCAGGGAATGGGGGGCATATCTCATTTTCCTTATATAAATATGATTTGAAAAGTTAATTTTAAAGAAGTTCAAGAAATAAAATCGCCCAAAATAATCAAAGAATGGAAAGAATCTCGCAAATGGGCTGATTATGGAAGTTTTATACAGCGCAGGAGGATTTGGGACGCTACATTTGTAGCGCTATCAAAATTTTTCGCGCTACGCGTGTAGCGTGACTAGTGTTGCCACACTGCTGTCGTAGTGTTGTAAACCTTGTCGTGATGTCACGTTAGTGCGGCTAAAACTGAAACGCTGCTTTATTTCTCATTATTTCCCAAAACGAATTTAAGGAAGTTGCCTAGTGACCATCTTGGTTAAATATATGAACGAACAATTATACATTCATCAAACAAAATCCCTTACAAAAGTTTTCTTTGCTAGAGAGAAAAGAAGGAGATAAAGAATGTCTCAAAACTTCATTCGTGAGTTAAATCGTTGGATTTATTCTTTGTCTGTAGAGGAACGCCTTGAATTCAATGCTTATCATCTGGATGCGTTGTTTTCTTTGAGGCAAGCTCGTATCAATTGGGATTTCCTTCATGCCGCCATCAATTTTTGGGATCCTCAATTCCATGTTTTTACCTTTGCTAACAATGAATTGACCCCCTTTCCGGAAGAATTTAGCGCGATTGTTGGTTTTCCAGTGGAAGCTCTTCCGGCTGTACCTAACCTTCAACAAGGGTTTGGTAAGGACGTTCAGAGACTACTTGGACTAACAAAGTTCAAGACCAAGGAAATTCTCAACGGCCAACACTANTCTCAATGGCCAACACTGTGATCTTTTGAAAATTATTGCAAGATTTTCCTCTCCTTCAGACAACTTAACAATACAAAGGTACAAAAGACGTGCTTTATGCTTATGTTTGCTATCAGGATATTTATTTGTTAATGATGGAGGAAATATGGGAAATGCTTCACTAATTGCAATTGTTGAGCAAATCGAAGATGATCGTACTCCTATGCCTATGGTGATTGGTGAGACCATCATAGCATTGGACGCATGTACATCGGATCCATCATTGCACTTTTCGGGAAGCCCTTTATTGCTTCAGGTAATATTCTAACCTTGGGCTAAAATACTAATTAGAATAGATAAATTGTTATGAATTTACGAAAGGAAAGAAGATTTTTCGTAGTTGGAATCGCTGTGTCAGTAGTGAATTAGTGCTATTAGTCATAGCGTGACTAATTCTGTGATGCTATGAGTGTAGCGCAGTAGGATCTGTCGCGCTGACACTGTAGCGATGTTTGTTTTGCAACGATCAACTGTTAGCGTAGTAGAGTTTCCAGCGCTCCTGTTTATCTTCCATAATGTCTATTTTTTCGTAATTTTAAACCATAATTATTCAATGCTGTGTAACAATCTTGGATTGTCATTTATTTCTTTATTTAATTAATGCAGATTTAGCTTAGTGAGCGCCTTAAGACCATCGAACAACCCCTTAATGCCATGAAATACAACCTCAAATCATTTACTATGAGGAGGATTTTGTTCCCAAGGAAAACTCTAGCGGAGTGGATGTCACTTATGTCTCATGGAGGTCTTTCAATTAGATGGGTCGTTCCATGGTGGTTTATCAAGGAGATGGTTGGAAGTCATGAGTCAACACCATATGTGCGCCTTCTTGGTTTGAGGAAAATTACTTATTTCTTTCCGACCCGTCTTTTGAGGCAATATGGTACGAAACAAAGTATCCCAAGCCTTGACACTGACCCCCCAACTTGCTTGTAACTTCGGGGCCCTGCCATTACCGCATGGACAAATTATTGGGCCAATCGTCCACGATGGGCTTTTCCGAGGAATAGATGTTCTACTTAACTATCACAAAGTTACAAGGGTTGGATGCTTGCTAAGAGTAAAGTGGAGAGGGATAAGGCCCGGGGCCTTAAAGCTACTGAAAGGTCCAAAGGCGCATTGGTCTATAAGGCTCCAAAAAATAGGATTGCAACGGGAGAGGGAAAGAATGAGACTTCTTTAAAGATAAAGAATGAAGCTGGATCTGTTTTTCATAGGCTAGGTCCAAGAAATAAGAAAAATGCTCCTTCCTTACCTGTTGTCGAAATTGGACAACCAAAGTTAAATGAAAAGACCCAAAAAACTATAGAAGGTAAGGGGAAAAGAAAGATGGTATGGACTCCTAAAAAGAGCAAGCTCAAGCCTATGGAGAAGCACTTTGATGAAGGTTCCTAAAAAGAAGTGAATTATGAAGAAAAGCTCAAAGATAATCCTAATGGGATGGAGGAAGATCCGGAAGTAGATGAAGACCCAAAGCATGCTCGTAAGGAAAAGGAAGAGTAGTGTTTGACTTTATTTATTTTATCATTTTCAATAAAGTGCATGTGCACTACTAGCGTAGACTTTAAAGTAGTCCCTTTTGTTTTGATGATTTCAATTATGCAAGTCTTAAACCATTAATGAAGGATAATATTATTTTATTTCTATATGCAAACAAACTTTAGTTATTTACATTAGAAGTTATTGATAATTTATACAATAAAAACTAATTGTATATTTAAATGGGCCGAACTTAGAATAAGTTGCCTACGTATCCAAAAGGAATTAGGCCGTGCGTAGTTCTATTTATTATGTATATATATTTTATCGGAAAGACTTAAATGAGCGTTTTATCGAACCTTCGTGGGTCCCTAAAATCATGTGAAACCTTTAAATGAGGTCTTTCATAACTCAGTAGTTTAATCAAACGTAGATATTCACTGAAACTATTGAAATGTAACATGCATGCATCACAGTTGAAATTCTAACGCTGGGGTTGTAGCGCTACAGAATAAATAACGCTACACGGTGCAGCGTGGTTATTCTTGTCGCGCTGACATGGCAGCGCAGTTAGCATTGTTTATTTAATTACTNCCCCTTTCTTATTTATTTAATTACTTTTATTATATATAGCTTTTGGTTTTGTATAGAATGGGTTACGATGCTTTTCCTTTTCTTGATTTTTCCATTTGNATTTGCCCATTTTACATAATAATATGAGCCAAATTGGGCCCATATGTTGTAGGACTTAGTGTGAGTCCATGATTGTCTTGCAATTTTAAGCGTAAAACTTCTTCAATTGGTCCAAATTAGTTAATTGAGTAAATTCAGCCCCATCTATGTCAATTAGTTTTACCGCACCGCCTGATAGGATTTTCTTAACAATATACGGCCCCGTCCAATTGGGTCAGAATTTCCCTCTTGGATCGGTGGGTGGGGCTCGTACCTCTTTTAGAACTAAATCTCCTTCATTAATGTTTCTTGGCTTAACTCTTTTATTAAAATGTTTTGCAATCCGTCTTTGATATATTTGTACGTGATGCAAAGCTTTTAAACTTCGTTCATCTAAGAGAATAAGTTCCTCATACCTAACCCGAACCCATTCAGCTTCAGGTATTTCACTTTCTAGGACTATGCGAAGAGAGAATATTTCCAACTCAACAGGTTGAACTGCTTCCATACCATACACTAAGGAGTAAGGGGTGGCTCCTGTGGACGTTCGTATGGAAGTTCGATATCCCCATAGAGCAAAGTGAAGTTTATGTGGCAAATCTTTATAATGTTCAACCATCTTTTTTATGATGACAACAACATTTTTGTTTGCAGCCTCTACTGCTCCATTCGTTTGGGGTCTATAAGGGGAAGAGTGCCTATGTTGTACTTTGTATCGTTGTAAGAGATCAATTACTTCTCCCTTAAAATGAGATCCATTGTCACTAATGAGTTCATGTGGGACTCCGTAACGACAAAATATGTTTTGTTCAATGAATTTGGCCTCATGTTTAGCGGTTATTTTGATATATGAGGCTTCCTCAACCCACTTTGTGAAGTAGTCAACAGCGACCAAAACAAACGTATGTCCTCCAACACCACTGGGTGTTATTTTCCCAACTATATCAATACCCCAAGTGGAGAATGGCCACGGTGAAGTATAATTGTATAGCTCTACAGGAGGTAAATGTTGTAAGTTAGCAAATATTTGGCATTTAGGACATGTTTTTACATAGTTGCAGCATGTTATCTTACCATTCATGTGGGGACCGCAGACGTAATTATGGGTGTCTTCCATAAGTTGCTTGGCTCGTGTTTTGTTAGCACAGAGCAAATTAAGCCCTTTTGAGGTCTTTTTATACAATCTACCCTGAATTTCGATATATTGGGAAGATAATAATCTTATTGCCCTTTGAGTTCGAAGGCTTGAATTCCATGGGAATTCTCCTTTTACTTTGTAATTGAGGACATCTAGATACCACGGAACTTCGTTCTCATCATCATGGGCATCTACAATAGCGTTACAATAGGCAGGTTCTTGCCTCCTTTCAACGTGTAAAGTTATCGATGCTAGGTTATGTGGGATATTTATCATTGATGATAATTTAGCAAGGGTGTTTGCGAATTGGTTATCATCCCTAGGGAGGTATTGGTACTGGATATCATCGAAGTTTTTAGTTATGGTGTCTAAGTGTGTTTGATAGAGTGCTAGGCTAGCACTTCTTACTTTCCACTTTCCAGACACATGATTTATGATGAGTGATGAGTCTCCAAATACTCTTAGTCTTTTAATCCCTAGACTTACTGCTGCCTCTAATCCAACAATGCATGCCTCGTATTCACCTGCATTATTAGTGACTTCAAAGTCTAATTTGACTGATATCGGAACATGTGCACCATCTGGACTAACTAGAAGAACCCCTAATCCGCACCCCTTTTGGTTAGAAGCGTCGTCAAAGTAGAGGGCCCAACTATCGTCTTCCGTCATTAAGAGGTCTTCATCTCGGAAGTTATATGCTTCTGTCTTTTCCTCGTTAGGAGGGAACTCAACCAAGAAATCAGACACTGCTCGTCCTTTAATTGTTTTTGAAGGGACAAATTGAAGATCAAATTCGGCCAACATAACAAGGCACTTCAAGAGACGACCATTTAGTGCTGGCTTGCCAAAAAGGTATTTTAATGGGTCCAAATGGGACATAATATGGACAGAATCGGAAAGCAAGTAATGCCTAAGCTTTTTAGATGCCCATACCAAGGCTAAGCAAGTTTTCTCCAACTGTGAATACCGAGTTTCACATTGGATGAACTTTTTACTTAAGTAATGTATGGCCTTTTCTTCTCCATTTATTTCTTGCGTGAGCATAGCTCCGGCAGCAGTTTCAGTGATAGTTAAATATAGCCTTAGAGGGACTCTAGGTATTGGTGGTACGAGTATCGGAGGCTTGAGAAGATATTCTTTTCTTTTTTCGAAAACCTCTTGACATTTGTCATCCCATTCAACCTTTTCTTCCTTCTTTAATTTCTTGAAGATGGGCTCACAAACCATAGTTAATTTTGATATGAATCGACTAATATATTGGAGCCTACCTAAGAATCCTCGGATTTGTTTTTCATTTTTAGGGGAAGGCATATCTAGTATAGCTTTGATTTTAGATGGATCAACTTCTATACCCCGCGTGCTAACTACGTATCCAAGCAACTTTCCAGATGTTACTCCGAAGGCGCATTTTTGCGGATTCAGCCTCATATTATATTTTCTTAATCTAGTAAAGAATTTTCTTAGGGCAGGAATATGCCCTTGTCGGTCTTTTGATTTTACAATCATGTCATCTACATAGACCTCTACTACTTCTTTATGCATCATATCATGAAGCAATGTAGTAGCAGTCCTTTTATAGGTTGCTCCAGCGTTTTTATGTCCAAAAGGCATTACTTTGTAACAGAAAGTTCCCCATTCAGTAATGAATGTGGTTTTTTCCATGTCTTCCACAACCATTTGTACTTGGTTGTAACCTGCATAGCCATCCATGAACGAAGGAGTTCATGATTAGCCGTGTTGTCTAATAGGAGATCAATCTGTGATAGTGGAAAATCGTCTTTAGGACTAGCTTTGTTTAAGTCCCAAAAATCTACACACATTCTTACACGTCCATCCTTTTTCGGAACTGGAACATCATTAGCTACCCATTCTGGGTATTTTGAAACACGTATAAAACCCGCATCTAATTGTTTGATAATTTCCTCTTTTATTTTGAGGGCAACGTCAGGCTTCATACGTCTTGTCTTTTGTTTGACGGGTTTAATTGTTGGATTGAGCGGAATTTTGTGTTCCGCAATTTCACGATCTATGCTAGGCATATATATCTTTGTAGGACCAAGCAAAAATATCGCTAAATTCTTTGAGCATGTTTATTAAGTCTGTGCGTTCTTGTAAATTAGGGGTGAAGCCAATTTTTAGTTCTTTTATATCTTGTTCATTACCGATATTAATCGATTCAGTTTCTTCTATTACAGGCGTGCGATTTTCAAATTCTTCCATGAACTTTATTATTTCAACTGGTTCATCTTTAGTTGATTTTTCAGCTGAATTAATTATTGCAAGAAAATTATGAGGGGAGTGGGGAGAAGAGCGCGAATAAGCAATAGTTGCATAATTATTGAAATCATCAAGGAGTACATCAAAGAGGGACTCAACTCCTTTAAAGCTTAAATCTAAATTAGGAACGGGAGGAGTCGAAGGAACAAATATAGCTAGATTGCGTACGACACTAATATTATCTTTGGATTCAGACCCAAAATCAGACTCAGAATCTTCGAACATCTGTCCCTCCCCGGTTGAGATAGTAATTTTGGCCCCTTTTGCATTGATCCACTTCAAGGTTTTTCTCCATCAGCGCTCGACGTTCTCTGAATGGGAAATGAGTAAAGCGGGGTTGAAGTTTTCATCTTGCATAGCCTTCTGAACTACTGCAGCTTCGTCACTCAATGGGTTCTGTTCCAGTCCAAACAATAGACCAAGGGCCCATTTGTCTAAACACTCTAGTTTGGAGTATTCGATGGGAAGAGGGTGTTGTGCTCTCTCTTCTAGAAAGTAGTAATCATGAAATATTTCAAATCCAGGAATTTGTTTCCCATTTTGAGCCAAGGGTTCAGGGAAGCCATAATAAGGGTAATTATCCCCTTCCTTTGTAAACTGCCCGTTTAGAGTGAGCTGATAGGAAGGGATAGAGGTAGTAATTCCCCTTTTGGCGTTGGCCATTCGAGTCACTTCTTCAACCATGTATCTTTTTAATTCCTCTTTTGTCGGTTCATACCCCAAACCGAAGAGGTTAGGTGTGGCTTTGACTTTAGGGAGATGAGTGATCTCCCTTCCTCCTTTTTCTCCTAAAGGCATGCCAGGAAAATAACCATTTTTTTAACATGATAGCGTTCACTATCACACTAGCATGGGGATCAAGTTGTACGTCTTCTAATTCAATGAGAGCGATATCTTCGGCCACAAATCTTCCACATCTTGATCATGGGATATTTTTAGCAGGGATTGATCCTCCATGGCTACTCTGATTGGAGAAGCATTAATGGTTATAGGCACGCCTTCATGTATGAGCTTGACCTTTTGATGGAGCGATGAAGGCACCGCACCAAGCATGTGGAGCCATGGGCGTCCTAGAAGCAAATTGAAGGATGATTTTACATCGATGACATGAAATTCAACTTTCTTCCTTATTCCACCGGTGGACATATCAAGAATTATGACTCCGAAGACCTCTCGTGTCGTGTTATCATAAGCTCTTACTCCTTGCAGTGATGGGGAAAATGCTTCTTTTTCTATGCCAAGATGCTTGGCAGTTCTTAATGGGCAGACATTGATTGCAGACCCATTATCGACTAATGTCAAGGGGACATTCTTATTCAATATCCCAGCAGTTAGGTAAAGGGCCTTGTTATGAGTAGTACCTTCCAGGGGGAGATCCTCTTTAGAAAATTCAATCATTTTCTTTGGTCCAGTTGACAAGAGACTTACTAGATTTTCAGGGGTACTGTCAGGAGAAACATTTAATGTATTAAGTCCATTCAGTACAGCTACCCTATGATCACAAGAAGAAGCTAATAATTGCCAAACGGTTACATCGGCTTTAGTCTTTTGCATTTGCTTAATGAGAGGATTATCGTTACTCTCACCAGAATTTTGGGCTTGTGATGAGCCAGTATTCGTTTGGACTGGAATTGAGTCTTTGTTGACTTGGGCCTGAGATGGGCCTTTGTCATTATCAGTTGATAAGCTCGTCCTGAACGAGTAAGATGCTGAACATTCGACACAACTTTTGTAGGATCTTGATACCAATCATTTTTTATAATTTCTGGATTAAGCCCGAGAGTTGTGTTGGCACTGAGGTTGGTGACATAAGTATCCTCAACATTATCGTCGCATATGCCACATACATGATCGTGTAAGCCTAATACTTCCTCCATTGCATTATCGTTATGGGAAGTGATAAATTTAGAAGGATCAAAATTATTGCTAACACAATCAATGGCCATAATAGACGATCCACCAAAAGGATTGGTGATATTATTCGGCTTGGGAGATAAAGGTAAACGCCCGTCTTCAACCATGTCTTGAATGACATGTTAGAGGACCAAGCATTGTTCAGTATCATGCCCTTTCCCTCTATGGTATTTGCACCAAGAATTAGCATTCCATTTTGGGCTTCTCTTATCCTCTGGTGGGTCAGGAGTTGGCCCAATTGGATGTAAGGCATTTTGGCTTTGAAGTCTTTCAAGAGCTTGAGAATAAGTCATGCTGATAGGAGTGAATCTTCTATCTCGAGGCCATCTCTTTATTTTTGATGGACTTGAACGAGAAGCTTCTAAAGCATTGACTTCATTATTTTTGGAAGATTCACCCCTTTTTATAGCTGTAGTTCCCCTTATAAGCCTGGGGCTTCGACTGTTTTTTCAATAAATCGTTCTCAATTTTGATCCCGACATCATATACTCGTTTGAAAGAGTCGATGCCTTGATTTTTGAGATGTACTTGATAAGGCTCGTACAGGTTGTCTACAAACCTTTCTACTAATTCAGCATCAGATGATTTTTGGACCAAGTGGGTCATCTTTTCCCTATAACGAGTGAAGAAGGTAGTGGACCCTTCATCAGCTCCTTGTTTTAACACTTCGAGTTCTCGGACTGTGACTTGGAATTCCATGTTATCTTTGTATTAATCAATGAATTCCTTAGTAACAGTATTCCCAAGTTGAAACCCGATCTGTGCTGAGAGAGTAGAACCAATTATGTGGAATGGGTTCTAAAGAAAGAGGGAAGATCACTGGATAGAATACAGGATCAACCTTTTTGATGGTCATGGACCCAATAAAGCTCTTAAGGTGATTGACTGGATTACCAGTCACCTTGAACTTTGGAAGAGTAGAAGGATCGAACTTCTCAGGGAGAACAGCCTCAGTGTTAGGGATGTTCGCAGCCTCAAATTGATATGATTTGCCACCCATTGAAGAACGATGAATGAGATTTTCAATCTCTTTCTTCTTCCTCCTTTCCTCCTCTTGCCTTTTGGCTTCCATTTCAGCCAAATGTTTCTTTTCAGCAGCACGTTCAGCTTCAATTTCAGCAAGGCGTATTTTTTCTACTTCTCGTTCAGCCTCCATCTTATTAAGACGCATCATGAGAGCATTCAATGTAGCATTCATATTTTCTTCTTCACCCATACTTGGACTTGGAGAGGACGGAACGAAACTTGAGGAACAAATTGGAGATTTTAGAGTAATAAACCCGAAATCTTCACAAATATCCTCTAAGGAATTTGAGATGAATGATGATTGTTCGTCACTACATAACCTTTGTAGACGCTGATCTGGATCGCGACACCAAGCAGTTGAACCAGCCCTTTACGATAAAAAAATTTCAAGCCATTCAGAAAAATATTTATTTCCACTTTTCGAAAAAAAACAAGGAAATAATTAAGTAGTGTTAACAATGATTAATTTAATACTAAGAGCGTATGTAAGCTAAGCTAAAGACGACTAAACCTTAATTAATGACATTCTAATTTAAAGAATATAATTAATAAAGGTTTTTTGACCTTTTTTAGTTTAACTCAAACAAAACCAGTATTATGTTAATTATTATTTTTAATGCTTGTGAGGATTAAAAGATCATGGACGAAAATTTTTGTTTTTTTTTTTTTACAAAAAAGAACGAAAGATTTTCATTCATTGAGGAAAATGAGATTGTTAGCTCCACCAAGAATTCGAAAATAAACTAATTAAACTCTACAAAAAAGAATTGAATTAGTAAATCCTCGAAATATTCAAATTATGTTAATAATCTTAACAAATAAATGTTTGAAATGATTGATACGATTTAAATTTCTTGGTGTTTATTGGAAGTATCAAGTTAGTCTTAGAAAAAAAAACGATTTTATTCCTAACATGATGTCAATAACAATCTTTTTATTTAATGATTTTCCAAAATAATTTCTAAATAGGCAACATTAATAATATTCTATATAAGAACAGAATAATGCTAATGAAGTCTTTGTAAGGAAATGATTTTAGTGAATCATTTAATTTGAAGCAAGTTAATAAAATCTTTTAATAAATAAATGCAAAATCCTAAAGTCTCCTAAACAACATGAAGAATAAAATAACAACATAAAGGAAAGTAAAAAAAAAAGATACAAAATCACGAAAAAAAGGAAACAAAATCATAAAAAAAAGGAAACAGAATCATAAAAAAAAGGAAACATATTCATGAAAAAAGAAAAAGAATATAAAAAAAATCGAAATACAAGCAATGAGATTCCCTAAACCAAGGTTTTATGTCCTCTAGGGTTAAGCTCTAAAGGACAATCCAAAGTGTCCTACATCTAAGGAGTGTGCTCCAACACTTTGCGGTGTGATAACCGTTAGTTATGGAGTGTCTCTCCTCCAAGTACCATGGGCAACTTGGAATCGATGTAGTTGGGATAAGGTTGCGTTTTGCTCGGTTGCTTAGAGACCATGGGCCCCACCAAGTCAACGGTTCCTTCCCGAAATGTAATGTTATTATGGTAATCCTAAGGCATGTGTCAAACACATGGAAGCCAAGTGTTTGTCACATGTATGCAATATGTCTAAAAAAAATGCAATTTGTTCTAAATATAATAAGTGTATGATTAAGAGAAAATTTTCAAGTCTCGCCCTCTTTTAATCCCCAGTGGAGTTGCCACTGTAGGGGCCCCGGATTTTTATGTCCCAAATTTTGTAGTCACCTTTCCCAAACCGTCCGTAGGTCAAGTTAGACCTAAAAAAATAGCTTAAGGAAAGGTAAAACGAATTAATTAGACCTTTTTTTTCAACTAAAGTGGAGCGCTGGAACATGTACCACGCTACAGGCGTAGCGTTACAAGGTTTCTCACGCTGACCCTGTAGCGTTACAAGTTCTGTGACACTATAGTGTCAGCGTAGGAAGGTTTGTAACACTACGAGGGTAGCGTAGTAGTTAACTTCCCAGCGCTGCTCCTTTTTCCATTGTTTTTCCTTTTTTTCTTTTTTTCCTTCTTTTCAACAGAAATGGAGTGCTGGAACTTGTACCACGCTACAGGTGTAGCGCTACAAGATTTCCCACGCTGACCTTGCAACGTCACAAGTTCTGTGACGCTATAGTGTCAGCGCGGGAAGGTCTGTAACGCTAAAAAGGTAGCGTAGTTAGCTTTCTAGCGCTGCTCTTTTTTCTTTTAAACCCAATTTTATATCATTTTACTTGGGATAAACTTCAGTACCGATACCAAGCATGCTAATAAGAAGTCGCCAATGAGTTTTAGGAACTAAACTCATAAACCTTTTATTTAGACTAGATACGAATGGGACTCGAATAAGGGACGTTTGTCTAAATTGCACGAAAATCCTCTTCGATCCCATGGGGATGACTCCAAGTTGTGGTCGAGCGAACCAAAGATTGGATTCGGGGGTGAAGGTACTAACATGACGGAGTGCGTCGGGTTAGCCCATAGGCGGCCATTACTAGTTTCCTCTTAACCATACATAAATTATATTTAGAATCACACAAAATTATCAATTTACAAGATTAACAAAAAAGCATTAAATTGTTAGTGATAACACAAAAATCTAATTAATTTAACTCAAACCGTTATTAAAATTGATTTAGGGAGCCTAACATGATTATATTTGTCCGAAAGAATTGTCTTGGTTAAGCGCTGCAAATAATCAATTTAAGTCCTTTAACAATAATAAGATGATAAAGCAGTAATAAATAGTGAAACGACAACTCAAAAGTCCATAACATGATTTTTAGGGCTCTCAGGAAACGTACCATTTCTTCTTTGAAGAGTGTCTTCGTCGAGTATTAATTTGGGCGGAGTTTCGAATTATTGTTTCGATATTATTAAAATTTGTAGCCACTTTTTAGTAAAATAAATAGTAAATAAATAATAAATAATTATTATAAAAAAAATAAGGTTGTTAAAAGCAATAATCGGATTAATTAAGTATGAGAGAGAGAGTGAGTAAAAAAAGGTGTCGAGAAATGAAGGAAAAGAAGGCTTTTACAACAGCGTGGGAACCCTAATTGCGCTGGGCTGCTAGCGCGGTACGCCGAATCGCGCTGGCCTAGTAGCGCAGAAAACCCTACAACGCTACTAGGGTAGCGCTGTTAACTTAGTCATGATGAGCTGTCAGCGTGACTAAATTAACCGCGCTACGTTTTTTTTTTTTTGAAAGATCTTTTATTTTGATTTCATTTATTTATTATTATTATTATCATTTTATTTTATTCATTTATTTAAAATAATAAAAGAGGCATTGGGATAAAAACGTCCGTTAAATAAGAATGGAAATTTTATAATATCCGAGATGTATTTTTATGCCCAAGTATACTCGATTATCCAATCTTCTAGAGAAATTAGTTTTTTAATCATCATAGAGTTCTGCCGCGGGATAGGGGGACTAAATTAGGTGTCTACACATAGGTAATACCTTCTTGGAGTTGCTCTGAAGTTGGTGCCCAATAGGGCGATTTTAAAGGATAGGAAACCCGTTCGATGCAAAATCCAAAGTTTAAATATAATAATTGATTTTCTTATGTTGAGTCTATGCACAGGTGAAGAATTGTCAACAGTAAGATGTATGCATGTCTTATTTTAATTTATGTTGTTCTTTTTGCATAGTCTTTAGTAGTGATGTACTCACTTTGCTGGCTGTTTGTTTTGTCTACATGGCTTTGTCTTGGGCTTCGCCCTACGATGACCCACTTGTTGGCGAGTAGTTGTTTAGAATAAGAAAAGCTACAAGTACAAGTGGGCATAAATCATTTCATGTTGGGCTAGAGTGAGAGTGCTTGTTGTGCAGTCTTTGTAGTTCTTATTTTTATTGCTTATGGAGTGCTCTAACTACTATTATTGAAGTGGTTTTATTTTCAATGTTTAAGTTTTGGTTTTAAGGACCATTAAGATAGTTCCGAAGTGCAATAAGGTTATATGTTTGTTTTTATTTTGGATGTTGGTTTGATTTTAGTTTTAGGATTGTTTTTCAAGTATAAGTTTTAAATTGATTTTGGTTTCAAGACTTCCACAGTAGTACTTTGATAAATGCCTTAGCCGTTATCACGGTGGCGGTAATACTTTGGTTTTTCCTCGTTATTCAGGAGTTTTAATAATTATATTTCTTTAGTAGTTATAATATGTTTTCCGGATAAATCTAGAGTAAAAATTTAGGAAATTCCAGGGTGTTACAACAACGGCATAACACTAACACTGGCCCCTAAATCACATAAAGCTTTACCAATAAAAAGTGGACCAATGTTACAGGGTATCGAAAAACATTCAGGATCCTTGAGTTTAGGTGGAGACTTATTCTGCAAAATAGCACTACATTCTTCAGTTAAAGCAACAATCTCCACTGAACTCAATTCACACTTCCTGCTCAATAAGTCTTTCAAAAATTTAGTATAACGTAGGTACCTGCGTAATCTGATCAGTAAAAGGCATAGTAACCTGCAAATTTTTAACAATATTGAAAAACTTACAGAAGTGATTGTCATTCTTACTCCTATCTACCCTGTGCGGGAAGGGTAGTGGCACCTTAGGAGGTGTTAACGTATCAAAGGGCTTGTCAGCTACCAGAGTTCTCTTCTCCATGTTATCTTTCTCCTTAGAAAGTGTAGGCTCTGCAATCTCCTCAATCACCACATTGTTGGTCTTACTAGTCGGTACTCCCATCTCTGTATCAGCATCTTCAGTTGTCATCTTAGGACCTTCATAGCTGGTCCCTCTTCTGGTGGTGATGGAATTAACATGATCTCTCTAAGCCGGTGGATTCGGTTGAGGAGGTAGTTGAACCTGCTGCCGCTGAGCTGTGGATTGTGCAATCTGAACTAGCTTGGTCTCTAGTTGCTTATTACGGTCCTGCATTGCTACCGTATTCTTCTGCATCTGCAGCATCATATTCTTTAACTCTGAAATTTCATTCCTAGGTTGAGCTGGTGGCCCTGGCAATGGTGGTCTACTGCAACCTGGTGGCTGTGGTGGTACAAATCGTTGCACCTGCTGATGAGCCTGCTGCGGTGTTATAAATTGTTGTGGATTCTGCACATTGTTGTTGTTCTTGTACGAAAAGTATGGATGATATTTCCAACATGGATTGTATGTGTTAGAGAACAGGTTGTTCTTGTAGGCTTGAAAGCTAGGCACACAGTTGGATTATAGAACTATGACATGATTGTAACATGTGACCGAAAGAACCATAGGAATCATAGAAAGGCTCAGTACATCCCGAAAGTGCAGCCATCGCAGCTACAAATGATGGTGGGGAAGATGTAGTACTAATCTTGTCGAGCTTTTGACTTATGTCATTGATCTCTGAAGCTAAAATTTAGTATTTATCATCAACTACATGCTTTCCACCTTTTTTCGAATGTTCTCTTGGATTGCCGAATAGTGAATTATGAATAGCGATCTCCTCAATCAACTCATATGAAGGATTAACATCCTGGTTCATGAATCGACCACTAGCAGCTGAATCAAGCAATATACGACTCTCATTCCCTAAGTTGTTATAGAATGACTGGACCAGGAACCACTTCTCAAGACCGTGATATGGGCACAATCTCAATAGATCCTTGAACCTCTCTCATGCTTCATACAATGTCTCATCTAACTCCTAGTTAAAATATGTGATCTTACTCCGAAGGGTTGGGAATAATCCTTCAATGACCGTGCTTGAGCTGGCAACGGCTGTGCATCATTCTGTGGTATGTTGTTTTCATGAAACTGCGAATTTTGCAATCTCTTCCTTATCAGAATTATCAAAGATGTTCAAATCAGCACAGAGTTGTGACAAATCCGATAGTATCCTGTCAGAAAGAATAACTCTCTGCAATCTCCAATTCCTCCTACGACTCCGCTTATGCAATGACCACTCTGGTTCAATAAAATATAAAACCGGAATGCAAACCTAGCACCTGCACAAAAACTGATACTACAGATATCCATAAGAACTATCTCAAAGAAAAATTAGTTCCTTGAGACGAAATAAAAATAGACAATATAACCTAATGAGTAGAAATTAAACAATTGCCTCCCCGGCAACGGCGCCAAAATTTGATGAGGGGCCGTCGTATATGTTTCAAAAATAACCTACAACTCTAACTAATGTAGACAGGGTAGTAGGGATCGAACCCATGGGGAAGCAAAGTAATTTACTAACTCTAAAAGCTATTTCGTCGTAAGGGGCCTTTCAATTTGGTGTTGACGAATGAACTAATGACTACTATAGAAGAAAATAAACAAAAGAAAATATATCAATAACTAACCTAAGAAGTCGCTTCACTACAGATCAACTAATGAATTGTGTCACAATTAATTAACCAATTGTTGACTTCCTGAACTAAGGCTCATTAATTCTCTCGAATCTAGTCTCCTTCAAAACTCCTCTAATAGCTCTCGCTCACCTAGACTCGTTTTGCCTATTATCCCTTTGACCTAATTGGGGTACTCTTACCTCTCGGCATCGATTTCAACAATATCTAACTAATAATTAAACCTGGCTAGAATCTAACTGAAAGCAATACTAACTGACAATAGGAACACAAGAGCATCAACAATCAAATTAATTAATCATGAAACAAATCAAAGGAAATGGTCCATAGATCCCCTACTCCTAGAAAGGAAACTACTCACACATGATTGGAAACATAAAAACTAAATCAATAGAAGAAAAAAAACTAAAGACATAATTAAAACTAATAATTAACAAAGATTAACAAAACTAAATCCAAAACATAAAAACTAGGGCATAAAGAATAATGAAACTAAAAACTAAAACTAAAACTAAAAAAATGAACAAGAACTAAACATGAATCAAAAGAATAAGAAACGAAAGTTTAATAGAAACCTGAACTTTTATTGAATTGAATGACGAAAAGAATTTTCCAAGAGTAACTTCTAGAGAAAGAAAACTAACTTAGACTATGGTTTTAGAATAATGAAAAAGGTGTGTCAAAACCTAGGGAAGAATTACATTAAATACAAAGTCTAGAATAGGAGAAAAAGAGGAAAATAACTCATAAAATGCACTGTCCCCGCCCGGCTGGGCGTGATGCACCAAAACCGGGCACAATGCACTCGGACCGGGCGTTCTGATCAGGGGGCCTTTGGGCTCCCAACTTCGCTCGTAACCTCTAAAACTCGACATCTATGCTTCCCAAAGGCTTCTAAATCACGTCCTAGCCTTCTCAAATTGGTCAAGACTCTATAATTCAGTGAGATACTCTTCCCAGGATTATTTCTATAATTCCAAGGAAAATACTCTCTTGCAATATTACATGACATACTAGCAAAAGGCTTATTTAAGGAGATTTTCTAGTATACAACTAAATAAATTTTGCACGAAAAAAACAGAAGATTACAATTTGCAAAATTTCTCTCTAAGTCTCAATCTCGCATAAACCTCATAACCAGATTAAGGTCTTACGATTCTCTCTGTTGTCAGCATTTAGGATAGTTGTGATTGAGAGATAAAGGGTTGTAATTTGAGCATTCTGAGAGTTCACTTTGCTGGGGAAGTTGATCTGGGATCATCTTCATTGGAACCTTGATTATTGATGGTGGAGCCAAACTTCCATAGGTGGAAGTTTGGGAATCAAATTGTGCATAGGTGCATAATTGATTTAGTGTAATTCTTTTGTTATTCTTAGTTGATTAATAAAAGAGTGAGTGAGTGGAGGACGTCGACTTATTAGAAGTCGAACCTCGTTAAATCTTGGTGTTGTTTATTTTATTGCTTTATTATTTCCGCTGCTTAAGAACGGGTTTTAAACTTGTCTTATTATTAATTGAAAATTTTACAACAACTTTCCAACACTCAATTCACCCCCCCTCTCGAGTGTCACTTGTACTTTCAATTGGCATCAGAGCCTAACGTCTTCAAAGGGTAACACCTAGAGAAGGATGAAAAGATGAATACTCAAGAGATGATGAATGGAAATTCTGGATCAAGGCTGCCCAAGTTTAATGGAACAAACTATCCCTGGTGGAAGAACTGCATGCAAAAATTTGTCTTTCGCACTGACTATGAGTATTAGATGATAATAAAAAATTTTGCTAAGAAGGTGGCTAACAACGTTGATGGAACAGAGAAGAGGGAGGGGTGAATACACTAGCACAGATCTTAAGACACTTGAGAAGAACGCAAAGGCCCACGTCACTTCTTCAACAAGGTATTGCTGATAATGAGGTAAGCCGTATTTTAGTATGTTCTACTGCAAATGAAATATGGGAAACTCTAGAGTTAGCCTATGAGGGCACTAATGAAGTTAGGAGATCTAAGGTAGATATGTTGATGTCTAAATATGAAGCTTTTGAGATGAATCGAGATGAAAGTATAAAAGATATGTACACTCGTTTTACGTTAATTATTAATGAACTAAAATCTCTTGGGAAAATTTTCACTAGTGAAGATTTGGTGAGGAAAGTTTTGAAAAGTTTGACAGGTATATGGCTGCCTAAGGTAACTGCAATCCAAGAAGCCAAGGATCTAACTAATCTTACTGTAGAACAACTTATTGGGTCGTTAATGACTCATGATATGTTGGTAAGCACAAAGGAGGAAGGAACAACCAAAAGTCGAGGGCTGGCCTTGAAGGGAGAAGAAAATGAAGAAGATCTGGATAAAATAGGTCTCATGGCAAGAAGGTTTGAGATAAGCCTTAGATCTCAATATAAGGAAAAATCCTGGAGGGAACAAAGGTAACATGATGAAGACCAGTACCACCTCTAGTTGCTTAAAATGTGGTGAAACTGGACATATGATCAAGCATTGTCCAACATGGAAAATTGACAAGCGAGGAAAAATGGAGAAAAAGATTACAAAGAGAGCCATGCTTGCTGCCTGGGGAGATTCTAACTCATGTGGAGAAAGTAAGGAGGAAGAAGCCCTAGTTTGTGTGACTGCACTATTGGGAGAAGTAGACCAGAGGAAGACCAGTTCAGGAAAGAAGGGACACATGTGTCTCATGGCCGGAAGCAGCTCTTCTGATGGAGAACATGTAACTATATCTGATATGCAAGATTAAATGAGAAATTGTGATAGAGATGAGTTACTAAATTTTATGGATGCTGCTATGGAAAAAAATATTAAAGGCAATGCTGCTAATAGGGCTAACAAAAAGATACTAAGAGAAGTAACTCGAAATCTAGATCTTAGTGAATGTCGTTTTGCTAAGCTTGAACTTATTTGTACACAACTGAAAGAAAAAATTTCAGAGCTTGAAATAAGTCTGGATCAGAAGAATATAAAACTTGAGATGCTGAAACCTCAATTCAGTTTTTTCTAAAGCAGATTTTTATCAAAATAATGAAAGAAGTTTTAGTAAGCTTAAGGAGGCAAAAGTTGAAGA
Organism: Suaeda aralocaspica; assembly: GCA_016808085.1. Taxonomy (NCBI): domain Eukaryota; kingdom Viridiplantae; phylum Streptophyta; class Magnoliopsida; order Caryophyllales; family Amaranthaceae; genus Suaeda; species Suaeda aralocaspica. The sequence goes on from PYUH01000180.1 coordinate 2,729,048, forward strand.
TATAAATTTCGAGGTACTTAAACAAAAATCACTTACTCTAGAACATTTTGAGTTAATTCTAGCATATAATTATATGGTTGGTGATGTGGAAGAATTGTTCAAAGAGCATGTGAATCTAAAAACTTCTGTTGCTAGGGCAAGTAGTTCTAGTATTAATGTCAATAACTTATGTTTGGAATATGAAGGCGTAAGATTTGTGATTTACAAGCGAAAATATCTTAGTTAAGAAAAGATATCAACCCTAAAGTTGTTACAGACAATCAAGGTGTTAATATTAAATTTTTACACTTAGAATATGAAACTAAAACCTGTGATCTTCAAGCTGAAATATCTCAACTAAGGAAAGGCAAGAATATTCAGACCACTTCTGAACCAAAGCCTGAAGTGTTTTCAAAACTTAAGGATGACCTTCGTAGGGCAAAGTTCGATCTAGCCATTTATGCTGAATATAGTGAAGCTCAGCTTAAGAAACATGAAATCAAGGAACAGGATTTGAGTGATTGCCTAAGACAAATGAACAGGTTTCTCGTTGTTCAAAGTACTCTTAATTTCCTGACCTCACAACCTGTTAACTCTATGAGGTTTGGATTAGGGTATTCTAGAAGTAGTTCCCTACAGCCCCAATTAAAGTTGGGGAGAGATGAAACTTGGATTTCTGAATTTAAGAGAGGTAAGTATGTTTCTGCAAAAGACATGCATGTATGCACCTACTGTGGTAAGAATGGATATGTTATTGAAAGTTGTTGGATTAAGCAAAAAATCAGTCTCATGTTCAAACAACTCATAATTATCAGAGTCACACACATAATTTGTCTAAAAATGGAAAACATGATAAAACAAGAAAGACAAATGTAAAACAAATCATGGTTAAAAAGGACAGTATCAAACCAGTTCCCATTAACGAGGAACCCAAGAAAATCTGGGTTCCTAAAACTAAGCTTGATTTGTTTATGCAGGTTAGAGTGAAAGGAAAGCCATTCTGGTATTTGGACATTGGTTGCTTAAGACCCATGTCTGGAGATAAAAGTCAATTTCTTTCACTCGTAGCCTATGAAGGAGGAAGTGTCACCTTTGGAGATAATAGTAAAGGTTTGATCAAAGGTATAAGTAAGGTTGGTAAGACGCTTGCTCAAGCAATTGATAATGTATACTTTGTTGAAGGTTTGAAACATAACCTTCAGCATATCTCAACGATGTGACAAAGGAAACCATGTTGAATTTGAAACAAATCTATGTCACATAGTCAACACTGAAACAAGGGAAATGGTCTGTAAGGGGTTCCGACACAATAATGTTTACATAACATATTTGAGTCATATTCCTAAGATCAGTGCCATTTGTCTCAATGTTATGGAGGATGATCATTGGCTGTGGCACAAGAGACTTGGACATGTAAGTTTTTCCTTGCTGAATAAACTGCGAACTCAGGACTTAGTAACAGGTTTACCTAACATTAAGTTTGTTACAGAACATATTTTTCATGAATGTGCAAAATGAAAGCATGTCAAGTCCTCTTTTATGCCAAACAAGTTTGTAAGCTCTACTAGACCATTCAAAATTGAGCACTTGGATTTGTGTGGACCCATGCGTGTACGAGGTCTAAATGGTCATAGCTATGTGTTTGTGTTAGTTGATGATTACTCTCGTTATACTTGGATAGTATTTCTAAAGTTCAAAAATGAAACCTTTGAAGAATTTGAAATCTTGATAAAACAGGTCCAAAACAAGATTAATCATCAAGTGGCCTCTATCCGGTATGATCATGGTTCTGAATTTGACAATGTTAGCTTCATTACCTACTATAATGATCATGGTGCATCTCAACAATTTCTCAACCCTCAAAACTCCACAACAAAATGGAGTGGTTGAAAGCAAAACCCGCACTCTAGAAGAAATGGCAAGAGCAATGCTTCTAGAGAGTGCTCTACCTCGAAACTTCTGGATTGAAGTTGTGAGTACTACTTGCTATATTTTAAGTTGGTTAATGCTGATACCTTTACTAAATAAAACACCTTATGAGCTTCTTAGGGGAAGAAAACCTAACATTGCACACTTACGCGTTTTTGGGTGTAAATGCTTTGTACACAATATAACAATGGTAAATCAAGTTTGGACAAATTTGATCCCAGAAGTGATGAGGTTGTTTTCATTGGATACTCTTAACACATCACGACATATGAAGTCTTCAACAAAAGAACCTTGTGTGTTGAAGAGAGTATCCATGTTCTGTTTGATGAAACTAATATGTTTAGCAAGCATGTGCAGGTTTATGATGATGAATTCGAAATTGGCATGCTAAACTTTACAGGAGCTAAAGAAGTAGAAGGTGCTGAACCAGATTCACCACACAACTCTCCTAGAGAGGAAGAATCCGGTCAAGCACAAACTCAAGAAGATCATGAAGTAAGAGGAGGAAACAGTGACTCAGAGGCTCACCCACATGAATACAATGCAGCTGAGACTACTATGGAACCAGGTTCACCTGTTCAAAATAACAATGAAACAGGGGGAACCAGTACATGAACAAGTTCAACATTAGAAGGAACCAATGCACATCTTGATATGAACAAATCCTTCAAGTACAAGTCTGCTCATCCCTCTGATCTTATCATTAGCAATATCGACAAAGGGGTGCAAACAAGGAATTCTACTCTTCAAAACTTTTGTGCTTTCTATTCCTTTCTTTCAAATGTTGAACCAACTGATTACAAGACTGCTTTAATGGATCCAGATTGGGTTCTGGCCATGCAAGATGAACTCAATCAATTTGAGAGAAATTAGGTATGGCATCTTGAACCCAGGAAGGAAAACATGTCTGCTATTGGAACTAAATGGGTGTTCAGAAACAAATTGGATGATGCAGGTATTATAGTCAGTAATAAAGCCAGACTAGTGGTCCAAGGATTCAATCAACAGGAAGTAATTGATTATGATGAAACGTTTGCTCCAGTTTCAAGGCTTGAGGCAATCAGGATTTTAATTGCTTTTGTAGCTCATATGAACTTCAAAATCTTTCAAATGGATGTTAAGACAACCTTTCTTAATGGTTATTTGAAAGAAGATGTATATGTGGAATAGCCCACTGGATTTGAGGGCAGTGACTTGCCAAACCATGTTTTTAAACTTGACAAAGCTCTTTATGGTCTCAAACAAGCTCCCAGAGCTTGGTATGAGAGGTTGTCCAGTTTTCTTTCAGAAAAGGGATATAAGAGAGGTTCAGTTGACAAGACACTATTCTTGAAGGAAAAGGGAACTGATCTGCTAGTGGTCCAGATATATGTAGATGATATTTTGTTTTGAGCTACTAATCCTGATTTGTGTAATGAGTTTGAAGATTTGGTGAAAAGTGAATTTGAAATGAGTATGATGGGAGAACATGGATTCTTTCTTGGACTTCAAATCAAGCAAACCAAGGATGGAATTATGATTCATCATCAGAAGTACCTCAAGGAGTTGCTGACAAGATATGGTTTGCAAGACAGTAAATCCTATGCAACATATATTCCAACTTCTACAAAATTTAGTCTTGATGAGAAGGGAAAGGGTGTTCAGGGTAAGTTATATAGAGGTATAATTGGGTCATTGCTCTACTTAACAGCCAATAGGTCAGATATAGTGTTTTCAGTAGGGTTTTGTGCAAGATTTCAAAGTAACCCTAAAGAATCTCACCTAAAGGTTGTTAAGAGAATTTTAAGGTATCTCAATGGTACTGATGATCTGCGTCTGTGGTATCCAAAAAGTACCAGTATGTATCTTATAGGATACATATATGCTGAATTTGTTGGTTTTATTATGGACAAGAAGAGTACTTCTGGAATGGCTCACTTCTTAGGTTCTTGCCTTATCTCATGGGGATCTAAGGAACAAAATTTTGTGGCCTTATCCACATCAGAGTCTGAGTATATTGCAGTAGCTTTATGTTGTGCTCAGCTCTTGTGGATAAAGTCACAACTAAAGGATTTGGGGATCTCTTTCAGAAGTGTTCCAATTTTATGTGATAACACAAGTGCAATCAATATTTTGAAAAATCCTGTCCAACATTCTAAAGCCAAGCTTATTGAGATTGGGCATCATTTTCTAAGGGATAATGTTGAAAAAGGTAATGTAGAATTGGAGTTTTGCAGGTCAGAAGATCAACTAGCTGATATCTTTACAAAACGTTTGAGTAGAGAAATGTTCATCAAGCTTCGTACCTTGTTGGGTAGGATTAAAATTAGACAATGAGCTCTTAAGTCTTCACTTGTTACTTTGGCTAGTCAAATGATGTCAATATGTACATATTTTTTTGTTTTGTTTTTCTTTATGCTTTATAGGTCTCACAAAGTTCTTATGCGATGCTGAGCTAGTCAATTTAGTACTCAAGTGCCTTAGCATAATCTTGTAAAAGGTAAGTTGGGACATACCAGTTGAAAACCATTAGGTAACCAGATCTGTGAGGCGGCTATTTTTAGTCAGTTAGTTTATTTCCAAAAATTCAAAATTTTTGAAATAAATATAATGACGGTTGTATTTATGGCAACTGCCCTTTTTGGTTGAACGGGCAAACATCTTTCAAATATTCTGAAGATAACCATTTTGTTTCAAATCTCTTACAAATATATGCTTCTGATCATACTTTCCTTCGTCATTTCATTTTCTTATTTTCTTTATCTTCTATATATTCTCTCGACTATTTTTTTTCTCACACAAAAACCTAATTCATCTAAATTTTTCTTCTTACTTTCTCTCACATTGTTCAAAGTGTTTCTTTTTGAACTCAAAATAGAGGAAATATTCAGTCTCATCATGTCGAAAAGAAGAAGCACACGATTGGTTGAGAAAGAAGTTAGTGAATATCCTGAAATTGAAACGAAGTAAGCAAAGAAGAAGGTTGAAAAGGTCATTGAGTCTGTGATAGAAGATGTGATGGAAGAGGAAGATGTGAATGAAGAGGAAAAAGTGCCATTGATTAGAAAGAACGCCAAGGCTGCAACTTCAAAAGCCCTTACTATAAGACCACCCACACCAAAATCCACCACAAAACTACCACAAAGGCGGTTACACCAAAACTAACCGCCTAAACCACCAAATCTTGCACACCCACATCCACAAAATTAGGCGCTGCCAAAAAGCCACCCACATCAAAATCCAAAGAATCAACTTCTGTACGAATAGAGACATCAAAATCAAAGGAACCAGAGATTGTTGAAGAATCTGAACATGAGAAGGAATCTGAATTTGAATTCAAGTCGGATGAAGAAGAAGTTGAGGAGCAAGAAGTTGAATTAGAAGAAAGGGAAATTGAACAAATGGAGGATGTTGTTACTGAAGAAGTGAAGGAAAAGAAAGTCAGCACTAAGAAACCGTCGTCAAAAAGGGTTAATAAAGTGGAGAAAAAGGCTACTAAATCACCAACCACAAAAAACCGAAATCACCCACACTTAAAACCACTCCCAAACCAGTTGAGAAATCAAAGAGCAAGGATGTTAATGAAGAAGAAGAGGAAGTTAAGTTAACCACTGAGAAAGTGAACACAAAGAAAATAGCAAGCAAGGGTACTCGTGTGAAAACGGTTGCTAGAAAGGGTGCGGAAACGTCCAAGGGGAAGGCTATCATGATGGAAGCACAACCAGACCAAACCACAATAGGGAAAAAGAGAAAACAATCTGATGTTACGATCTCTTCAAGCATGAAATCTAAGAAAAGTAAGTCTACCACTCCTAAACCTCTATATTATCTCAAAGATAGACAAATTGTGGTAGGATTTTCTGTTGCAAAAAGTTGGGTTTCACAAAAAATCTTGATTGAGGTTCAGGAGGACATAGATTTTCAAAAACGGTCTTTGTTGTTTGCTAAAGATTTAGATGTGTTCATGTCCTTAGTTGAAGAATTTTACTCGCACCTGCATACTGATGATGATGGATCCTATTTCTCCTTTGTTAAAGATACTCCCATAAATTTGTCTGAAAAGAAATTGGCTGAGATTCTCAAAGTTCGTACATAGGGACTTGATGTTTACACCAAAGAAAATTGGCCTTCTGCAAAGGGAGTCACAGCAAAACAGATGTAGACCAGACTCTTTACTAGTCCACCTGACATCAATTAGGGGTACACCATTGGCCAATTAAAGGAACCAATCATGAGGATATTCCACACTATAGCCTCAAAGATTGTGTGTCCTAGAGCACAAGGTCGTATGAGTGTACGGTTGATGGATAGTGTTCTCATTTATTGCCTCATTGAACACATTCCTGTCAACCTCCCTGCTATGGTTTTAGGACATATGATCTTCTGTGCGGAGAAAGCTAATCATGCTCTGCCATATGGAGGATGGCTGACCTTAGTATTTGGGCACTGGAAGATACCGATGGTGGGAGATTATAGCACCATGTCACATCTCACAAATTAGATAATAGGTCAGAAGGGTATGACATATGCAGGAGGTGTTTTAAAAATGAAGGATGAAGGGAAAACTGATGCTGGTCTAGCTAGGACTAGTAGAAAACGGTTCAGGAAACTTATGCCTTGGTTCAGTAGCTGAGTGATCAAAATCAACTACTGCAAAATATGGCAAATGGGGTCACTACACTAAGTGCTGCACATCAGGAATCCTATAGACGAATTGAGGTTCGTCTTGACAAAGCATGAATACTTGGTGAAGAGGATTCTGAAGACAATAATGATACATCAGAAGCTGCAGGTTGATGTGAATAATGATAACAAAAATCACCACTCAAAAAGATAGAAACAAAGTCCGGTTTTCTCGAAAGCCAAGCACCAAGAAAAATGATCTAGGTCGAATAATTTTGTGAATTGATTAAAGCTATGCACCTTCAATTCTGAAATTTATCTCACAATAGTCTAAAGCCTAAACACCAATTCTTCAAAGTGTTTGAAAATTTCCACACACTCGAAAATTTCCTCACCTTCGGTTTGAGTTTGTTTTGTAGAAAACAATTAAAACTTAAACAATAATGTTTATTGAATTCACTAATCTGATTTTTTTTACAAACTAATGTTGAGACTATTTATAGGTATAATAATCATCGAAGTCCTAAAAACACTAAGCTAAACAATACATGCATAACATAGGAAAAATCGTCCTAATCTAGTGACTCACTGGTGACTCACAAGATAAGAATGCGACATCATCACTACATGACATGCAACTTGCTAAAATATCCTTAAAAACCATCGCTAAACAAAAAAAAAATATCCTACCAAACTTATTCTTACCCTGCTAATCAAGATAATCAACAAATTACAACCAGAATTACACAAAAATATGATCTACCCAAATCAACCAAAAATCGTCAAAATTGACGCCACACAAGATCGTCCAATTTTGCGCAATTTTTTGTATTTTTCTTCAAATCTTCAAGAAACCTTTCAAGATTCAATCTTTTAATCAAGAAAACTTAAGGAATTCAATTTCCATGTGTATAAGGTTGTAAATGAAGATTAAGACACTTCAAGAAATAAAAGACTTGATGCCTAAAAATGAGAAAACCCTATCAAGTGAAGTGGGAAAAACTCATAGGCAAAACCATCTTATTCACCTTATTCCACCTATCTTTCCTTTGCTTCAATGATCAAGTATTTTCGTGTGTCACCATACATAACCATGATGATGTCTTTGAAGATCCCAAAAGCCATAAATCCCCATAAGCCATTATTTCCCTCATACTTGCATCATTCTTAGAAGCCATTATCAAACCTTCGAAGTTAACACTTTATTTCGTATCATCCGCCTCTTCTTCAAAAGAGTTTGTCCTCAAACCTCGAAGTTGATCGTCAGGAACATAAGGAGACAAATCACCAATGTTGAACGTAGCATGCACACCATATTCACCTGGCAATTCGAGTTTATATGCATTGTCCCCTATCCTGCTCATGATTTTGAATGGTTCATCACACCTAGGCATTAACTTGTTTTTCCTTTGATTAGGAAATCTTTCCTTCCTTAGATGTAACCATACCAAATCCCCTTCCTTGTATGTGTGTTTGACTTTATGTTTGTTAGCTCTTGTCTTGTAGATATCATTCACATGCTCAATTCTTGCTCTAACCTGTGCATGTAACTTCTGCATACATTCAATTTTAGCTAAAGCATCTTTATGAACGAGCTCACCTTTGGGAATAGCCACGAAATCAATAGGTAGCTTGGGATTGACTCCATAAACAACTTCAAAAGGTGAATGCTTAGTTTCATATGTAGGTGAAAGATAATAAGCAAACTCTGCATGAGCTAACTTCAAGTCCCAATCCTTTTGTGTCTTGCTTACCAAACCACGAAGTAGAACGCCTAAGGTTCTATTCGTGACTTCAGTTTGACCATCTGTTTGTGGATGATAAGAAGTACTGAAGAGTAGTTTCGTGCCTATCAAACACCACAATGATTTCCAGAAGCAACTCATGAATTTCGTGTCCCTGTCACTTACAATTGTTTTAGGAACCCCATGTAACCTAACAATGTCCCGAAAATATAATTCTGCAACATTCACAGCATCATCATTCTTGTGACAAGGTATGAAGTGAGCCATCTTCAAAAACCTGTCAACCACAACCATTATTGCATCCTTTTACCTCACAGTTCTAGGCGAACCAACTATAAAATCCATAGAAATGTCATCCCAAGGGGCTTCTAGCACTGGCAATGGTGTGTAGAATCCGTGATGGAAGGATGCCTTAGCTTTTTGACAAACAGCATACTGTGAGATTACTGCTTTAACATCAGCACTCATTTTAGGCCAATAGAAATGCTCCTGCAGCATTGTTAAGGTTTTTGTAATACCAAAGTGACCTGCAACTCCACCCCCATGCGCCTCTTTGACGAGCAATTCACGAATACTGCACTTAGGGATGCAAAGTAGATTCCCTTTGAATAATAATCCATCATGTAGCACATAAGACCCCATTGAACCCTTCGTAAATTATGAATAGATAGGACCAAAATCTCCATCTTACTCGTAATACTGTGTAATCAACTCCAAACCAAGTAATTTAAAATTAAGAACACCAATTAAAATATACCACCTTGATAGAGCATCAGCAACCACATTAGATTTGCCTTCTTTGTACTTTGATGAAAAGTGAAAAGACTGCAAAAATTCAACCCACTTAGCATGTCTTGGATTGAGTTTATGTTGGCCATTGATATGCTTTAGAGCCTCATGATCAGAATGCAACACAAAGTGACTTGGTCGCACATAATGACTCCAATGATCTAATGCTCGAACAATAGCATAGAATTCCTTGTCATAGGTAGAGTAGTTCAACCTTGCTCCATTCAATTTATCACTAAAATAAGCTATAGGTCGCTTACCTTGAACCAACACTGCACCAATCCCCACACCACTAACATCTGGCTCAACTTCAAAAGGTCTTGAAAAGTCTGGTAAAGATAAGATAGGAGCTTGACAAAGCAATTTCTTCACCGATTCGAAGTCCTTTTGCGCATCTTTGGTCCATTCAAACTTCTCCTTATTCTTCTTAATACACTCGGTCATAAATGCTACAACAGAAGAGAAATTCTTCACAAATCTTCTATATAAAGAAGCTAAACCATGGAAAGCACGCACCTCAGTCATAGATTTCGGAACTGGCCATGATTTAATAGCTTCTACTTTTGAAGGATCAACAGAAACACCATCCTTAGAAACAATGTAACCAAGAAATGTCACACTAGAGACCATGAACGAGCACTTTTTGAGCTTAGCATACAACTTATGCTTTCTCAAAGTTTCGAACACTTCTCTCAGATGCTGCAGATGATCTTCCACACTTGCACTATACACCAGTATATCATCCAAGTAGACAACAACAAACATCACAATGAAAGGTTTCAAAACTTCATTCATCAATCTCATAAAATTAGTATGGGTGTTAGTAAGACCAAAAGGCATAACTAACCATTCATAGAGTCCTAGCTTAGTTTTGAATCCTGTTTTCCACTCATCACCCTCTTTCATTCGAATTTAATGGTAACTACTCCTCAAATCAATCTTAGTAAACACTTGTGAGCCAAACAATTCATCAAATAAATCATCTAAACGAGGAATAGGAAACCTGTATTTGATGTTGATGTTATTCACAGCTCTAGAATCAATGCAAATTATCCATGATCCATCATTCTTAGGAACAATCAATGTTGGTACTGCACATGGGCTCATACTCTCCATGACATACCCTCTTGCCATCAACTCTTCAATCTGGCGTTGAATCTCTTTAGTCTCTTCTAGATTGCACCTGTAAGCTGGTTTATTAGGAATATGAGCTCCAGGAACCAAGTCAATCTGATGTTCAATTCCTCTGATGGGTGGCAACCCTAGGGGCAATTCATCAGGAAATATGTCTTGAAATTCGTGCAATAAGGGGCGCAACTCACGAGCGATGCTCGTTGCTTTCTCTTGCACTTCCTTAGCCATTAACACATAGAAGTTCTCAAAATTCTTTACCTCTTGCACCATGGCTTTCTCATTAATCAACAAAACACCCTTTTTATTGCTCATATCCTTCAAAAATATTGAGCCTTCCAAAGGTTTCAACGCAACTGGTTTCCCTTGTGTTTGTTTTCTAATGATGTATATATTTGTTCTACCATCAAATTGTACAAATCTATCATACTGCCATGGTCTTCCAAGCAATATATGGCACGCATCCATAGGACATACATCAGAAAGCACTTGATCATCGAAATTTTTCAATCTTAAAACTAACTAGAGCTCATTTATTCACCTTAACGTCACTTGTGTTACTGAGCTAACGTAACTTGTAAGGTTGAGGATGTTTAGTGGTAGGAATCTCCAGTTTGTTGATCAATACAGTAGAGACCACGACACATTAGTGCAACTACCTGAATCAATTATGAGATCACACAATCTTCCTAGAACATTGCACCTGGTGATGAAAATCTTATCCCTCTAGTTCTCTGTAGGTAGCGCAACTTTAGATTGCAAAACCCTTCGGAGAACTAAACTCTTGCCATTCACCTCAGGAGTAATTTCCTCAATCTCCTCTTCCCGAGTATCATAATTCACGCCATCCTCCTGTTGTAGACGTTCATCCTCCTCTTCTTCAAAGTTTTCATCATCTGCCCAATTTCTAGTGGTATGAACCCTTGAATAAGACAATCCTTCTGGATATGACCTTGACCCTTGCACTTCAAGCATGTACGTTAATTAGGGTTTGGAGGCTTAGTAGCAGAGCCTTTATCCTTGACATACAGAGGAGGTTTCGAAGTAGAATCGAAATTTTGTTTAAATGAAACCACGGCCCCTTCCTTCTTCACAAAGGGTTTCGAAAAAGTAGCTGGTTTTTTCGAAAATTGCTTCTCAGTCCTAGATGCAACCTTGCAAACTTCATCAAAAGTCTAGTAAGGTTGTAATTCCACCTTTTCTCTTATTCTTACATCTAGGCCAGCAACATAACGAGCAACTTGATGATCCTCTTTTTCTTTTAGATCGCAGATGGTGATCAAGTTGAGGAATTCAGACGTATATTCTTCAACTGATTTTCGATCTTGCGTTAAATTATGCATCTTTATAAAGTTGCCTTGCTCGTAATCCTGAGGAACAACACGTCTCCTCATCTCCTTCTTCAGTTTCGTCCAAGTGGCTACTTTAGACTTCCCATCCTTCTTTCTTTTCTTTTGCATACCTTCAAGCCGTAAACTAGCTAAGCCAGTCAACTTCAATTCTGCAATCTTATATGATTTTCGATCATCGTACTCCTTATACTTGAAAATTCATTCAATCCTTCTTAGCCAATCCAGGAACTTTTCAGGATCCAAACTTCCACTAAATTCAGGAATATCTAGTTTAAGATTGCGATCATCATCCTTAGGCCTATCCTTCTTTCTACCCCTACCCATAGGTTCTTCATTACTAGAACTTGATGAGTAATGCTTTCTTGGTTTTCGTGCACTCCTTGAGCTTGCCTACTCATTATGAGAACTAGAATCCGACTCCCCTTTACTTCAACCCTTGGACTTGCTAGGTGACTTCAATTTTTCGGCAAAATCCTTCATGGTGGCCTCATACATAACTTTCAATTCCTCTATATCCTTGCTCAATTCTTCAGTAGTAATTTTAGGAGTGTTCACTTCACCAGGTGATAGGATTGTTCTTGTTTCAACAATGAAATTATACCAATAAGCTTAAGGATTAATGTCCTCTCAACGAAAGCACCAAGAAAAACGATCTAGGTCGAATAATTTTGTGAATTGATTAAAGTTATGCACCCTCAATTCTGAAAATTATCCCCACAAGAGTCTAAGGCCTAAGCACCAACTCTTCAAAGTGTTCGAAAATTTCCACACACTCGAAAAATTTCCTCACCTTCGGTTATGGTTTGTTTTGTAGAAAACAAGTAAAACTTAAACAATAATGTTTATTGAATTCACTAATCTGAATATTTTTACAAACTAATGTTGAGACTATTTATAGGTATAATCATCAACAAAGTCCTAGCAAAAAAAGCTAAAAAATACACGCATAACATAGGAAAAATCGTCTTAATCAAGTGACTCACTGATGACTCACAAGATAAGAATGCCACATCATCACTACATAGCATGCAACTTGCTAAAATATCCTAACAAACCATATCTAAAAAAAAAAATATCCTACCAAACTTATTCTTACCTTGATAATCAAGATAATCAACAAATTAAAACCTGAGTTACACAAAAATATGATCTACCCAAATCAACCAAAAATCGTCAAAATTAATGCCACACAAGATCGTCCAATTTTGCGCAATTTTTGCGTTTTTCTTCAAATCTTCAAAAAACCTTTCAAGATTCAATCTTTTAATCAAGAAACCTTCAAGAAGTAATTTTCCATGTGTTTAAGGCTGTAATTGAAGATTAAGACACTTCAAGAAATAGAAGACTCAATGCCTAAAAATGAGAAAACCCTATCAAGTGAAGTGGGAAAACTCAAAGGCAAAACCATCTTATTACCCTAATTCCGCCATTCTTTCCTTTGCTTCAATGATCAACTATTTTCGTGTGTCACCATACACACCCATGATTATGTCTTTGAAGATCCTAAAATCCTTGAATCCCCATAAGCCATTATCTCCCCCATACGTGCATCATTCATAGAAGCCATTTTCAAACCTTCGAAGTTATCACTTTGTTTCGTATCACAGGTGATGCTGATGATGAGGATGCTGAACTTGAATATGAGAAGAATGAGGAAGAGGATGATGAAGAGAATGCTACCACTATTTCAGAAGAAGAAGATGATGATGAGACTGAACAAGACTCTTGAGCAGATTGATCTCTTTGCTTTCCTCTTATTTTATCCTATTGCTACTAACCCCCTCCTTGATTGAATTCTTATTCTGGTTTCCCCCTTCCCTTTTCAAAAACAATGTTGTTATGTAATTCGGTTTGCTACTGGTTTGTAATAATTTTCATGACAAGTAGGTTTGGCACTTTCGCAGGAAGAATTGGTAGAGTCAGCATCCCTAGAATGCTGTTTGAAATACCTATCTAGCTAAGCCTTTATATGATTAGTAGTTTCACTACTAATTGTGTTTAGTTAATGTTTTCACTGCTTTTATGCTTTGACTGTTTTAATGATTAAGGGGGGAAGCAGGGTGAAGTTCTAATCTCTTCTACCTAATTCAGGGGAAAGTAGGTCAAATGAATATTACTAACCTGTGTGTGTTGCAGCAACCAGAAGCAAGATTGATAAACTTGCTAGTGGTGACAGACCTATAAGTTCTGGAAGGGAATGTATTCAAAGCATTTTACTTCTTATCATCCCAATGGCTTGTTTGCTTGAAAACAAGTATGAAGAACTTACTGATGTTCTTATTGCGAATACATGTTTAAGTCTAAGAGCTCTTTGTCTAATTAGTATTTGCCCTGGGTACTTAGCAAACTCTTTCTTAAATTGTTGTCTGTTAGTTGTGAACTGGTTTACATGTAAATGATGCTTAATCTGCAGGAACAGTAGCTCATTGAATTCTAAAGAATTCAGAATCTTTGAAAAGTTCCAAATGTTAAATAATAATATTTGCAGGGGGCACTTCATAGGTTATCATCATCAAAAAAGGGGGAATTTTTTGAGTTCCTAGCTTTTGTTTTGAATGATGACAAACCACATTGAACTATTATATTTTATGCAAGTTTCTGTTTGCATGTGCAGGTACTAAAGAAACAAGTTCAATGATGACAAGATAAAGCTCGAGAAGCCAAGTCTTGAAGTTTGCTGATGATCAAGCTCATAGAGTCTAACTCTTAGGTATTAGATGCAATGTAAGTGGTATGAAGGTTTACAAATGCAATATAAAGATTGAGATTACGGAGATGCACTAAATATGAATGACAAGGAACTTAAGTTACTTGGCATACATAATCACAAGTAAACTTGGCTGACTGGAACAGTCTGGGAAGAGTGTTGAACCAATCCCCTTGAGTTTACTTCACACATCCGTATTTTAGGAAAGTTTCTTTCCGCGCAAAATTGTTTTTCAAAAATAACACGGATGCATGGATTGGTATGCAAGGAAAGTATTCTTAAGTATGGCAAGTATGTTATATAATATTGTGCTAATTTTATTTGATTTCAAATAAAACCAGTGAGAATATTTTCCCAAGATTATTTCTATAATTCCTAGGAAAAGATTCTCTTGAAAAAATACATGACATACTAGCCAAAGGCTTATAAAAGGAGATTTGCCAGCAAACAACTAAAATAACTTTTGCACGAACAAAACAAAAGATTAAGGTTTGCAAAAGTCCTCTCTAAGTCTCAATCTCGCATAAGCCTCATAACCACATTAAGGTCTTACGATTCACTCTTTTGTAAGCATTTAGGCTAATTGTGATTGAGAGACAAAGGGTTGCAATTTGAGCATTCTGAGAGTTCAGTTTGCTGGGGAAGTTGATCTGGGATCATGTTCATGGGAATCTTCATAGTTGAGGGTTGAGTCGAACTTGCATAGGTGGAAGTTGAGGAATCATATTGTGCATAGGTGCACAATTGATTGAGTGTAATTCTTTTTTTTATTCTGAGTTGATTAAGAAAAGAGTGAGTGAGTGCAGGATGTAGACTTATTAGAAGTCGAACCTTGTTAAATCTTGTTGTTGTTTATTTTGTTGCTTTATTATTTCTGCTGCTTGAGAACTGGTTCTGAACTGGTCTTATAAGTAATCAAAAAGTTTTTAACAACTGTACAACACTCAATTCCCCCCCCCCCCCCCTCTTGAGTGTCACATGTACTTTCACCTTCAACACTCACCCTTTGACCACCACCCTAAAACACCCACCTTTCATGACCACCCTTCACCACCACTAAAGCCCCACCCTCCCTTCATCGACCTGCACAGTCCATTGACCCTATGCACCTTCGACCACCATATCCCCACCTCCATTGAACACTCCTCTGCTTCACAAACCACCTCCTTCAAACAACGTAACCCCTCTTTCGCAGTTCGCACACTACCCATTGTCACTAATTGTTACCTTTTTTTTTTACGTAATTGAATTTCTGTATTTTTTTAGCCAAATTCTCAATAACTACCTAATAAAACCTAAACTGAACTACCTATTTACATAAATACCTAATAAACATTCAGTTTTTGTTAAAGCTACCTACTATCTCTATATCGCAATACTCGCAATTTTGCCATTTTTGAGTTGTAACACACAATACTTGCAACAAATGTTCTTTTTCATATCCACTGATTTTTTTTGTGTATGAAATATCCTTTTAAATCTTACTTTATTATAGTACCTCCAATTGATTACCTTCGCATGTGACGATGAATTGTATTAACATGACCTAATTCTCTCTCCTAAAAAAATGTTCATATCCTTATTATTATTTTTTTTTAATAAGTAAGCTAAGAGTTTTATTAATCACAACATCCATACAACCCAAAACAAGTTGACCGCAACCAAAGTAATCAACCCAGCCACACTAATACATTCGTAAACTTTCCAGCCAAATATAAGCACCACGACTAATATTGCTAGGCAAAATACAACCCATTCGAGCTAAAACATTACTTTTAACATTGCTAAAAATGCGATCAGGACTACATCTAACTTTCAGCCAAATAAGTGAATTCCTTGTCTGGCATAATTCATACATAGCAGCAACAAGCACAGCATAGAAGACTTTCATCTGGAAACCTGAAATGTCTTTATTTCTCTAGACATCCCTAATAATCTGCAAATAGCAACCCTGAGCAATTGGTAATTGAATCCAGTGCATCAACTTGGACAGAACAGTTGCACTCACCTTACTAGAGAAAAAGAGATGCTCATGCATCTCCAAATGTTGAGTACACAAGACACAATAATCATCTTGGCATAACCCTAATTTTTTTAGCCTCACACTTGTCTTAAGCCGTATTCTCATGCATAACCAAGCACAAAACAAATGCTTAGGGATATTAAAACGATTCCAAACAAAGGAATCCCAAGAAACTCTGCCACGATACTCAATTAAGGCATAATAGATCTAAGAAAAAGAATATTTGCACATGTTCACAATGTCAGCCTTCAGCCAATTCCTCTTCAATTCAGTCTTGGCTTCGCACACTTTCTTCCAACACCAGCTAGAGTCTGTTGGTGGTCAATACTCCCACCAATTTTCTGCCTTGATATAAACCAAGTGAACCCACCGAATCCACCAGTTTTCTTCCTTATTTGCAATTGCCCATACATGCCTACAAATATTCGCCTTATTCCACAAATGTATATTTTTAATTCCAAAGGCTACCCTCTTTCTTAGGAAAACAAACAATGTTCATATCCTTATAAATACTAATCGTTCCTTTCATTTTTTCCCTAAGAGTCATACCATTTTTGCGAGTAATGTGATACAAGGGTCGTACTTCTTTGAAAAAATTATAAAATCACTACACTATGTCGGATTTTCTCTTATTTTCAGGTAGTGGGGCCCACTTTACTATCCACCGCCCAAGCAAGCACTCCAACACCACCAATTGAACCAAACTTGACTCACTAACCATCAAACCCAAACACGACCATCACCGAAAAAATAGCAAAATTCGGTATTAGGTAGTGAAATTTATACTACTCCGTAATAGGTTTTAATAAGTAGTTATGTAACTAAAATAATACAATAGGTAGTAGTTAAGTGCTTGTTTTGGGTATTTAATAAGTAGTTATTAAAAAAAAATTGAGTTTTTTATTTTAATTTTTGTTAATATATTTTTTCTTTTTAAAATAATTTGGTTGCTTCATTGATTGCGATATTTTTTTTTAGAGTTTGATGTCCCACATTGCAGTTTTGGACTACCATTCTTGTCCCTAAGGGTGGCCACGGGAGAATTGGGTTGGGTTAGAATGGTTTAGGAAATTCTGACCTGTGTTCAACTCACTAGTTTGAAGAATTAGGCTAAGTTGGGTTGGGTTATGTCATGGGTTGGTGGGTTAGGGCATGGGTCAATGGGTTGGTTAGTGGGCTAGGTTGGTGGGTTGGGTTATGGGTCGATTGGTTGAACTGGATTGGGCTAGGTAGGTTTCATGGGTTGTTAGATTAGTGTTACTTTGTAAAATTGTAAATTTGTAAGTAATGAAATTAACCAATATATGAAATTATGTGATGATATTAAATTAAAAATAACCAAGTACTGATATAATTAATGAGCTTAATCAATGAAAATATTATTTTATTAACTTTAATGTAAAATTTGTACATGTTAATTCTTGAAATACAAAATTAATTGATCAAATAAAAAAATTTTGAAATAAATTCGTAATTTTGAAAGTTACAACACAATATTAAATAAAAGAAGAAAAATTACTTAGATATATTTGTACATATTTTACATAACTTACATTATAAGAAAATAATATAACTATAAAACAACAAAAGAGGGGGTTGGGGGGGAGGGGGGACTGGGGCGGGGGGGCTTGGACTTACTTTAAAAAATATAGTTTAATTAAGAAATCAAATTATATGTTTCAAAAGTAAGATGCCTACATATCCCGAAGGAATCAAAACCCATGTAGTTCTAAAACTTACCAGAATGTCGTGGTTGAAACTTTTGATCTCGGTGTAAGTAGTTTCTTATGATTCAATACCAGAATCGGAGGAATCCATTGTCATCCATGGGTCATCTTCATCTTCTTTGGCTCCTTGCTTTCTCTTCTCCGCTTGATCCCAATCTTTCTTCCAAACACACATTTCAATGCTTTTGACAGAAAGACGAGACCTTTTTGCATCCACCACTCTTCTACCTGCACTAAAAGCTTACTCGGAGGCAACAATTGAAGTAGGAATCGCAAGGACATCCTTTGCAATTTTTGCTAAAATAGGGAACTCAATAGTATGATTTTTCCACTATTTTATTATGTGGAAATTTTCGTCCTTTTCAAATTAGTATCACAAATAATCTTTAACACTCAAAACAGACGATGATGGTGTAGTGCTTGATGAAGTTGATGATGATGATGATGGAGTTGTTTTTTGTTTTTTGTTCAATATTGAAGAAATAAAGGGGTCAAATCGACTCTTAAACTTAGAAGTAGCTCCAACAAGTTCCAGTTAGTAAATAGATGCATAATGGTCATGAAGGTTTTCTAAAATACCTTTGCATTTCAATACATAAGATTCAATATCATATGGCATAATTAAACAGTCATAATAAAAAGTTAACAAACATTTTAACCATCGGTCTTATCGCCAGGATCAAGTATGGTGGCAATAACATAAATATAAGGAAAATCACTAAAATACCTATGCGACTTTGCCTTCATCCTAGTTAGAATGCTACTAATGCTTGGAACATCATCACACCGGTTAATGGCATAAACAGCTTTGATGCATTCTAATTAATATGACTTGGTGAACATTCGGCTCATAAACATAAGAAAATACTTTAGTACACTAGTGGAAAAATCAAGATATGCTATAATACATTTGCTGCGGTTATTTTGGTAAAATAAAAACCGTAGGAAAAAGTCTATGGAGGAAAAGAAAAAGTTACTTTTTACTCCGGTCAAATTTACAACCAGAGCAAAAGGTCATATGCTCCGGTCTTTTTGACTTATTGCTCCGTTTTTTTTAGCGGAGCAAAAGTTTGTTGTTAAAAAAGCAGAAAATAAAACTAAATATCCTTATAACCCCAAATTGATTTTATTTCACTCTCACCTATAATCTCTCTCTCTCTCTCTCTCTCTCTCTCTCTCTCTCTCTCTCTCTCTCTCTCTCTCTCTCTCTCTCTCTCTCTCTCTCTCTCTCTCTCTCTCTCTCTCTCTCTCTCTCTCTCTCTCTCTCTCTCTCTCTCTCTCTCTCTCTCTCTCTCTCTCTCTCTCTCTCTCTCTCTCTCTCTCTCTCTCTCTCTCTCTCTCTCTCTCTCTCTCTCTCTCTCTCTCTCTCTCTCTCTCTCTCTCTCTCTCTCTCTCTCTCTCTCTCTCTCTCTCTCTCTCTCTCTCTCTCTCTCTCTCTCTCTCTCTCTCTCTCTCTCTCTCTCTCTCTCTCTCTCTCTCTCTCTCTCTCTCTCTCTCTCTCTCTCTCTCTCTCTCTCTCTCTCTCTCTCTCTCTCTCTCTCTCTCTCTCTCTCTCTCTCTCTCTCTCTCTCTCTCTCTCTCTCTCTCTCTCTCTCTCTCTCTCTCTCTCTCTCTCTCTCTCTCTCTCTCTCTCTCTCTCTCTCTCTCTCTCTCTCTCTCTCTCTCTCTCTCTCTCTCTCTCTCTCTCTCTCTCTCTCTCTCTCTCTCTCTCTCTCTCTCTCTCTCTCTCTCTCTCTCTCTCTCTCTCTCTCTCTCTCCCTCTCTCTCTCTCTCTCTCTCTCTCTCTCTCTCTCTCTCTCTCTCTCTCTCTCTCTCTCTCTCTCTCTCTCTCTCTCTCTCTCTCTCTCTCTCTCTCTCTCTCTCTCTCTCTCTCTCTCTCTCTCTCTCTCTCTCTCTCTCTCTCTCTCTCTCTCTCTCTCTCTCTCTCTCTCTCTCTCTCTCTCTCTCTCTCTCTCTCTCTCTCTCTCTCTCTCTCTCTCTCTCTCTCTCTCTCTCTCTCTCTCTCTCTCTCTCTCTCTCTCTCTCTCTCTCTCTCTCTCTCTCTCTCTCTCTCTCTCTCTCTCTCTCGTCTTCCTCTCATCTCCTCTAATCTCATCTCTCATCTTCCTCTCATCCACTAGTCAAATTCTCATTCCCTAACTCGAAGAAGTCGTCGTCACGTCTGGTACCACTCTACTGCTCAAACTCTCTCTTCCTCCTATCTCCATTTTACTTTCCTTTTGGAATTTTTAGGGTTTTTGGTTCTGATTTGGGGGTTTTGAAACCCTAGTATGTTTCATTCATTTTTGTTTCGTGTTGCGATTTTGTTGTTTTTTGTTTGATTCTTCTCTTTTTGATTTTATGTTTGATTTTGGTGTTCTGAAACCTTAATATGTTGTTTAATAGTGTGGTTTTTTTATATATATTTTTTAAGTTACATCTGATTTTCGTTTTGACTTTTAGATATATATTTTTTTATATATTTGTTTTCGTTTTGATTGTTTTTTTTTTTTAATTGATAGTGTTATTAGCTAATTTTTGTAAACTGGACATTAAAATTAAGTGTTTTGGCGATGAATCTGATTTTGTGCGAAGGTTATGCATGTTTCAATTATACTTTTTACAGTTTAAAAATTCTAGGAGATTAAAAATGAGGTGGCCAGAGATGCTTATAAACCAAGTTGAATTATTGGCAAGTTGGAGTTATCTTATTAAAAAGATACTCCAATTTATTGATAGACATATACATGGTTACTTGCCTTTGTTGAGGGATTTGGGTAAAACCGCCTATTGGTAGTGTAAAGCTAATACAGTGGGTATAAACAATGGCAGTTGTTGTTTCAAATGATTAGATGCTTTAACGGAACCATGTTAGCAAGAGTCATGTACAATGATTTAATACAGTTTCATGTACTTATAGTCTACATGTATGCTTTGTACTACGACCTTTTTTCGTTTTTCTGGAGAACTAAACAAGTCAATTGATTTATCAATGACCTTATGTCCTAACATTATCATTTATACTTTAAAAACTGAATAATGATTTCGGGTTATCATTTTCGTTGAAATTGCAGGTATTGTTAATTGTTCGAAATCATGGGTTTGTTGTTTGGAAATTCAACCTCATGAGCTTAGTTTGATGGTTAGCTACTCTTTTCATTGGAATGAGTTAGTTAATTTCAACTAATAATTTTTGTACAATTATCAATTGCTAAAGTATGCTTGAATTATAGACAATTACGCATGCTTATGGTTTCTTTTGAGATGTTTTGCTAATCTTATGGCATGTGTATGCTCAAAGACAATGTAAAAGTAGCTGATTTTGCTTAAGCTATGACATTTGTGTACTACATGTTTAGATTGGAGTGATTAAAAGCTGTGATGCCTAGTTGTTTTTCATTGATGCTTAGTGAATATTAGATTGGGAGGTGTACTACATCTTACATTGCAGCTTAGTAAATGTTTGATTTATTGAATGTGATTCAATGAATGAAAGAATAGAAAAATGAGTGCAAAATTACATTTGTATGATCGAATGATAGCCTTTCTATTCCTTTGTTTTGTTTGTTTGAATGAATTATCTTTGAATGATTCAATGAAAGTGAATGCTTCTATGACTAGCTTTTACATATATTGAATGTTATTTGGGAAGGTTTTTTTTTGTAGTTTGATTGATGGACTGTGATTGACTAATTGTGAATGACTAATACATGATTGATGGCTAATATATTTTTTAGTTGATGATAACTTAATCAAACTTGCAGTATTTGTTTATTTCAATGGTTTGTATACTCTACTGTTTCATTCACTTATCTTCAATGGAGTACTTGTCTAAAGGGAATTTTGCTAGTGATTGCAATTTGTTTTTTTGCTAGTTGATATCGCATGTTGTTGTCTCTTAATCTTGTATTCAAGGTTTTGAACTTATGTTATTGTTGCGCCTGTCATAGTTTTATGCTAGTTTATTTAGATAGTATTCGTTATCTCGTTTCTTCTGTAGTTTTTGGCAAGGTATTGTTTTGAGTTTATTTAGATATTATTTGCTATCTCATAATACAATGAATGGATGACTAGAATGATTTTTTTTGGGCAATGAATATGACTGCAATGATAGTATAGGAAAGAACTTTTTCTATTTTCACCTATAATGAATTGACTTATCTTTGTTTGTTGAATGGGCTTGTATGTGTTGCATTGTTTTGATTGTTACTATTTCACACTACAACAAAACGGATTTTTTGCGACGGAAAAATTCCGTCGCTAAATCTTAAAATTCCGTCGGAAAACGTCTTTGCGACGGAATTCCGTCGGAAACGTGTCGTCGCTAATTCCTTCGTCGCAAAATATTAGATTTTCCGACGGAATTTCCGTCGTAAAAAGTTTTGCGACGGAATTTCCGTCGCAGAACAAAATTAGACGACGGAATTTTCCGTCGCTAATTTGCGAGGGAATTTTCCATCGCAAACTAAAAACTCAAATTTGCGACGGAATTTTCCGTCGCTAATTTGCGAGGGAATTTTCCATCGCAAAAAAGTCAAATTTGCGACGGAAAATTCCGTCGCAAAATTGCGATGGAAAATTCCGCGGAAATTAGCGACGGAAATTCCGTCGCAAATCATGCAAATTCCGTCGGAAATTTCTTACTTTCCGACGGAAATTCCCTCGCAAACTAGTTTTTAATTGCATCCATTTAATTTTCCATTTATTTGCGACGATAATTTTCCGTCGCATAGTTGCATTACTCTATTCTTATAGCAATTTGCATATTTCCGTGGCAATTTTGCAATTTCTTTGTAAAATCAAAGACTACTTCAAACCCTAATTATACCTGCAAATCTTTATGTAGACCAAAGCTTTTCCATTCTATTGTCGATGATACATTCCATCGCAAACTATTTAAAACATAAATAAATTAATTTGTGTGTTACAGCTACCATGAATACTACCATAACAGTTTAACAATAATAGTAATTGCGACGAACTAAACTATATATCATGAAATACAAGAGGCCTAGGTAACTAAACTGGTAGTGCCTTCACCTGCGCCCCACTACCCGAGTCATCTCTGGGGTCTCTACGACGACTTGGAACGAGAACAACGTCAGTGCCGAATCCCTGAATCCGACTCATCAGCTCCTCCATATGCTCTCTGTTTCTCTGCTCCATGCCGCCATCTCTGCTTGCATCTCATTTCTGACCTCCTCTCGAACCTCCTGCCTTAACTCATCACGAATCTGGGTCCTAATTTGCTGCTGGAACTCTTGCATCTGGGTTGTCACATTCTCTACCCTCTTGTCAAAATGTTCTTGCATTTGCGAAACGACAGAGGGAGTGTACTGTTGTGACGATCCACATCGCCTGAACGACCCGTAGTAAAGCTCAGCACCAACCACTACCAAGACCTTTGACGCGACCTTTGCTTGCGCCCACCTGCTGCCTCCCATACATCTATTTGGCGTCTTTGGAGTTTCCGCATTGGAGGATCCTCAACCTGGTGCTGATATGTTTCCTACAACATGAACTTGATTGACTCACACATAGTAATAGACGAATACACGTAGACACACTCCAAAATGACTCCAAAAACCTCAAAATGCCTGTTTACTTGCCTATTTCATTACCGTCTCTTCCATTCAGCTTAAAACTACCTTTAACAATCATATACTGCATGTTTAGAGGGTCTATGTTTTTAATTTGTTGAAATGTGGCATTATGTTCGTTACGGGCTCAAATTCACTCAAAAAGCACCAAAATGACTAAAACTGGGTAATATAATGGACAACTCACTATTTGTTCTTTATTGAAGCTTATAATCAGTAAAAACATTCCTACATCAAGTATTTACAAGTGTTTAAGGCATCAAGTTAAGTTAAAAGTCAAGTTCCAAGTGTTTTGAGCTCAATGTCACCCAAAATGACTCCAAAAACCTCAAAATGCGCTGTATATGCCTATTTTCATTACCGTCTCTTCCATTCAGCTTAAAACTACCTTTAACAATCATATACTGCTGTTTTGATGGTGTCTAGTTTAATTTGTGAAAGTGGCATTATGTTCGTACGGGCACCAAATTCACTAAAAAAGCACCAAAATCACTAAAACTGGGTAATATAATGGACAACTCACTATTTGTTCTTTATTGAAGCTTATAATCATGTAAAACATTCTACATCAAGTATTTTCAAGTAGTGTTAAGGCATCAAGTTAAGTTAAAAAGTCAAGTTCCAAGTGTTTTGAGCTCATGTCACCCAAAATGACTCCAAAAAACCTCAAAATGCCTGTTTACTTGCATATTCATTTACCGTCTCTTCCATTCAGCTTAAAACTACCTTTAAAATCATACTGCATGTTGAGGGTGCTTGTTTTTAATTTGTTGAAATGTGGCATTATGTTCGTTACGGGCACAAATTCACTCAAAAAAGCACCAAAATCACTAAAACTGGGGAATATAATGGACAACTCACTATTTGTTCTTTATTGAAGCTTTAATCATGTAAAACATTCCTACATCAAGTATTTTCAAGTGTTTAAGGCATCAAGTTAAGTTAAAAGTCAAGTTCCAAGTGTTTTGAGCTCAATGTCACCCAAAATGACTCAAAAACCTCCAAATGCCTGTTTACTTGCCTATTTCATTACCGTCTCTTCCATTCAGCTTAAAACTACCTTTACACAATCATATACTGCATGTTTTGAGGTGTCTATGTTTTTAATGTTGTTGAAATGTGGCATTATGTTCGTTACGGGCACAAATTCACTCAAAAAAGCACCAAAATGTACATACCACAATTTGCTTGCTTTGGAGTTGGCTGGCACTTTCCTTTCCCGGGACATCTTTGAAATGCGTACGATTAGCAGGTCTACTGGGGTTGGTAGCTTGCCATCATTCTGCTTTGCCTGCACATGTGATAAAGTCGAATAAAGTAAAATCGTATAAAGTATAACTTTCAATACGAAGAATGAATAGAAAGATTTCATTATTACCATCTTCTTTGCATGTTGCCCAGCGTGAGATGGAACCTTGAAAGTGGGTGGGTTCAATGGGGTACATCGAGCCACCTTCCGTTCTTCTTGTTTTGAGCACTTCTTCTCTTGTAAGTTTCATCTTCTTTCACCACAGCCAGCATAGCTTGTGGACATCTCAGTCACCCATTTAGGCTTAGCTCCATTCATCGAGTGGGTGACGGTGTAGAACATGTCACGCAATGATACCAAGCCTTGTAACGAATTGTTGTCTAACTTGAGGTTCCAACTGAGGATCCCAAGTGCATTGCTTGGATTAAAATCAAATGTAGTATCATACTCAATGTGAAAGAAAGTGTTAAAAAACCAAGTGTTTTACTTTTTAAAACATTTATACCCCAACAACGTTCCACCAGTGACTTTGGTGGCATCATCAACTTCTTGTAATTTCCAAGGGGGTTGTAGTATCCCTGAATCGTTGCGTTATCAACCTCTAACCTTATCATCTTCAAACCTGAACACAACAACCAAATTTAGATAATTGTTTAACGAAATGAAAGACAGTTGCAAACAAAATTAACAATGGTGTCGAAGATATGCATATGAAACTGTACCACAACGAAGTCGGGTCCAACACCAGCCTCCCTGACTCATCTGTCGCTTGACCTGATTCTGCGCCGAGGTAGTAGCATGGTGGTTCACCTGAGTGTGAACCTCTATCTGAATTGTGACCATGATGTCCTGTGTGAGTTGCCAGCTGTGCTTTGCTGCGATGACTCACCCAAGTTGATCACGGTACCATGAATATTTGAAGAACCTTTTTTCCCTCTTCTGTGCATCTCGATGAGTACCGCCGTCCATGATTACCTGATCAATGTTAACCACTATTAACCACACATACATATGGTGACAATATTTATTAGGGACACACATACAACAATGATGAATGCAAGATAAGGTTTCTGCTTGGACAACAATAAAAACAACACACATTTTCATTTCATGTAAGATCTCCAACAAGCGTTCATTACAATCATGACAACAACAACGGCTCAATACCTAAGCTAATAATCATTTATTCCAACACTTTCACTACATGAATGAAATAACGTAACTATTCACTGCTACGATCTGTACTATATCCGTCACTACTGTCATCTAGGTATACAATGGTGTCGTCCTTCTTCTGAATCGCTTGAGCTGAGTTCAGATTCATCATCGTCATCGTCTGCAATCATTTCATTCGTCATCAGAATAGAGACAACAAATTCCTCAACAACATCATAGTCCGGAATCTCGTTAGGTGGACAAAGGCTTGAAGGGCGCGTAGGTAAGTTTCCTGTAGAATTGTAGGTCAACTGGAGCATCAACTACGGACCTAGCGTGTGTTTTGAACAGCCCACCATTGAACGCGATTGTTCAGGCTTGGATAAGATGTGTAGTAAACCTGGTTACTTTAGTGAATATAATATTATTGTTAATGTCTAAGCATTGTCATTATATGACAATTACAACACAAAAGCAATTTGTTTATGTAAACTTAAAATTAGAGCTTCAGATGTGCTAATAATAGCATCTATGCTAATAATAGTAATACTTCTAATCCGGATTAGAGCATTACAGACGGTTACTCTTTTTAATTATACTTCAACCGACGATTACACCGGTTACTCTTTAATAATAGCATTTGTTGTGATTAGCATTTCGCTCTTATAAAGTTATGCTTCATAAAACTTTCAGGAATTGCGGTGTAACCGCAAACCACACTAGACCAGACCGTTTAAAAAATTGTGGTGATCATAGAAATTTAAATTAAAGTTTAATGATTTTGTGTATAAGGTTTGATTGGTATTTTTTGGGTAAATCTTGCCTAAAATGCTAGAAATGTTATCTGATTTATTTATTTTAATCAGAATTTGAAATAAAAAAATCAAAAATTAGAAGTACGGAAAAGTATGTTTTATTGATGTTGAATTGTGCGATAAAGACTAGAGATTTGGCAGATTTAGATTTTAACAATTATTATTATAGGATAAAATGTTTGATAAAAATTGGAATGTGTTTGAGTCACTTTGTGAGAGTTAATAGAACATAGCAAAATCGTTTTATGCTTGTCAGACTTGTAAATTGAACTATGTTTATTGAACATGCTCCCCATGCTTGATATGTGAATTGGTAGTTTATGAGCGAAACATATGAATAAGGGTGATAAACTGATAATGTGCATGAGCTTGTCATGAGAAGTGTTTGTTAGTGCATACTAAACATCTGTTTGAGATGACTTTGAACGAGGCTTTATGCCAAGCATTCGAGTCTGTGTGCATTTTCTTGTATGATCCATGAGGAACTCCTGAGTTTATTTGGATTATCCATTCTATGTTGTATGGCATGAGCATGTTTTAAGCCTCTAAGTTAGTATGTGGGTACAATTTCCTGGTAGTATAAGACTTGACATTTGTTTCCTACACCATAATGATCGATATGTTGCATTGGTTCTTATGTGATACAGATGAAGAGCAAAGCCGAAGCTGAGAGAACAGAAGCTAAGCTACTTCAAACATTTGATTATGCTTGGAATAAGTAGGAAACAGTGCACGCCGTCCTAATGATATTCCGCTCAAATTTGATAAGATCTCGTCTCAAAACACAGCAAACGTCTAAGATTATGAAGCTACTGCAATTTCGGTGAACAAAAAGTAGGCATCCCAATCAAAGCAGAGAACCATCATTGGTAGTAGCAAAGCAGTGAGGATGCTTCTGATGAAAGTTCAACTTCTTTGATCGAGTTTTCAAATTTTCTCGTTACGACACAACTAGTAGTCCCTACTGGTCCAGAGCCCAAAATCGAAAACTCCAACACAAATCACATTTGTGGGGTGATTTTAAGTGATGGATCAACTTGTAGCAACCACCAGTTAAAGGGTAGAAAAAGGTGTTCCAAGCATAAAGGCATGAGAATTAAAACAAAGTGTAAGGCCCCCAATGTTAAACTTATTGACGACAATCGCAAAGCAATGTTGACATTGCAGGCGTTATTGTGGGGTGATGAAATGAGTGATGGAAAATGCTGTGAAGACAGTCGTGAAAGGAAGAAAGAGGTGGCGAGCAAATAAAGGGTGGTGACGAGTTGATGATATATGAACTAAGTTATCATTATCAAGAGATAAGTGGGCTTAATTTGGAGGGTATCGATGTTTACTCGTAACCAAACTCAGATGTTATTAGTTTGTCAAATGTTCTAATTCATTTTCTAATGAAATCTTCATTCACTGTCAACTCTACCAATCGAAAACCACAAAAACAAACTTCACAAGTGCTGTAACCTTGGAGAAGAAACAATGGACAAGTAGCACACAACAATAAAGACAAACAGAACACATTTCCTACCATCAACACACGACTGAACCTGAACCTGAACCAGAACAGCAAAACACACGACTGAGACAAACAGCAAAAGACACACGAGTATTATTCACAAAAACAGCAATTGAAGCAAACAGCAATATATAAACAAAAACCCTAATCCAAATTATTATTCAACCAAGATCTAAACAGAACAGCAATTCGTCAAAACAGCAAAACAGCCAAAACAGCAATGCTGTTTTATTTTTTTTTTTTGTTTTGACGAATAATTAAAACAGCAAAACAGCAAAAGAATAATTAAAAATAAAAACCCTAATCACAAATTAATTTGGGAAGTAGCAAAACAGCAATTCGTCAAAAGAATAATTAAAAATAATTGAAAAAAGAACACAGAACACCTGCGAAATTGAAGAAGTTGAGAGTGATGAAATGGAGCGACTGAGAACAGAGAACACTTCGACAGAAAACCTCAAAATTGAAGCGACTGAGATGATGAAATGAACAAGAAGAAGAAGAAGAAGTTGAGAGTGAGAGTGTTGAGAGTGTTGAGAGGGAGTTGAGAGTGTTGAGAGGGAGTTGTGAGGGAGTAAGAGTGACGAATTGAAGAAGAAGCAGTTAGGGTTTTATTTTTTTTTTTTTGTTTTGCGCGACAAAACCAGTAAAAAATAGCATAATTAATTCTGTCGGGATTTTGCGACGGAATTACCGAAGGACTAATTTCCGTCGCAAAATTTCGACGGAAAAATCCGTCGCTAAAATGCCTGTTCCGTCACAAACTCATTAAATTTTGTAAGTAGTTTCGTAGGAAATTCCCGACAGAAAAATCCGTCGCAAAAGTGATAATTCCGTCGCAATTTTGCGACGGAAATAAATTCCGTCGCAAATTACTTATTTTGCGACGGATTAAAATTCCGTCGCAAAATTCCCTCGCTAAAAACCTGTTTTCTTGTAGTGTCATTATCATGCTTTTGGTGGTGGTTGCTGGACTTGCTACTGTATAAATTGATTCCCTTGCCGCCACTGTACCTTGTTTCTTATCGCTACTGTTGTTGCCCTTTGCTCCTTGCTGTTGCTGGTAGCCTTTGCTACTGCTCCTATTGTTATCCAATGCTTCTGCTCCTGTTGTCAGCTAACGCTCATGGTGCATGAGCGTTAGCTGCTCCTCCTCCCTCATGGTTTTCATTCAAATGTTTTCATTCTAAAATTATGGGATGCTTCTGAATACTAATCAATGTGCCTCATCACTCTCTAATTTCAATTTTTGCGTATGATATTTGTAGAGCTGGGAAACAAGTCGTGTCGTCGTTTTCGAGTCGTGTCACTTACATAAATGGGTTGAACCTCTCCAACCCTAACCCTATCTGTTTAATAAACGGGTCGTGCCGAGCCAACCCGTTTAATTAAACGGGTCAACACTCTCGACCCAAACCCGTTAATAACGGGTCGATTTCGTGTCGAGTTATCGGGTCGTGCTAGTTTCTCCCACCTCTAGATATTTGCAAGGCTAATAATAGTTCCAGCTAACTCCTACTGGTAGAGTTT
Organism: Suaeda aralocaspica; assembly: GCA_016808085.1. Taxonomy (NCBI): domain Eukaryota; kingdom Viridiplantae; phylum Streptophyta; class Magnoliopsida; order Caryophyllales; family Amaranthaceae; genus Suaeda; species Suaeda aralocaspica. The sequence goes on from PYUH01000180.1 coordinate 2,758,873, forward strand.
CGCCTAGGTAAATTCTCTATGATTTTATTTGTCGTTGGATAATATATGTGCATTTATGCGATTTGGTTTAGTTGATGGAACTTGAACTTTATAATCACAGTCTGTTGTTGATACATGATAGATTATGATAAAGGATGGAATATCATACATTGTAGCTTAGTGAATGATTGATTTATTGAATGTGATTCAATGAATGAAACAATGAATGAAAAACTTTTTATGAATGATAACCTTTTGCAGTAAATGATTTAGTGTAACTGAATAATTGTGAATGACTAATAAATGATTCAACGTTTGAATTTTTAATTAGAAAGAAAGATATTATGCATGAAACAAAGAATTAATGGAAGAATACATGGATGTTATTTGAACAGATGCATGACTTTTGTCAATTTTGGTAGCTAGCTAATTCATGTTTAGTCGTTGTTGTGATGTTCATTTACAATTTTTGTTCTTGACATGAGTCATTTACAATTTGTTTTTGAGTTTTGTACATTCCGTAGCACATAAACTAAATTAGTCACCTTGTCACTCTCTCATGCACTCTCAATCTCTCATGCACTCAACATGTATGATGTTCAGTTTCATTTTTTAAGTTTTCTTATTGGTTGCTGCCTGTTGTAGGTGCGCGTCCCGCCCTGCTCGCTACTGCTTGCTGCTGCCCTGCTTGGTGCCGCCCTGTTGTGCTGCTGCTAGCTGCTTGCTAGTAGCTACTTGCTGTAACGCTTGCTGCTAGCTGCTGTTTGCATTTTGTATTGTTGTTTTGTGCTGTTCTAACAATAAATGTAATGTAAAAATGATGTGTTATAATCAATTTGACCATCATTTTGGCATAATAAAGCACAAAATTTTTATTTTTTTTGTTTTTTAGGGTACTATTTGCTCTGGTTTTATGTATGACCGGAGAAAAAAGTGTCATTTTTTTTGGTTGGAAACCTACTTTTTGCTCCGGTTCTTTTAATGACCGGAGCAAAAAGTCTCCTTTTTGTGGTGGGAAACCTACTTTTTGCTCCGGTTCTTTTAATGACCGGAGCAAAAAGTCTCCTTCTTTGGGTGGGAAACCCATTTTTTGCTCCGGTTCTTTGAATGACCGGAGCAAAAAGTAATTACACCTATTGCTTCTACCACACCCACTCTGGTCTAAATCCAGAGCATAAAGTGGGGTTTTGACCGGAGCAAATGTGGTTTTTTCCACTAGTGGTAGCATTAGTAAAAGAAAAAAGAACATCCCTAAGAACCATTGCAATTGTTCAATGCTCATTAGTAATAAAATCACTTAGGTCTGACCGAGTTTCATTATACAGTTCGGTCTAAACATCACGATATTTAATAGCATCATCCAACATTTTATAGGTTGAATTCCATCTCAGTGGGGTATCTTGGCTCCACTCCTTTTTCTTTAGTCCTAATTCATCACATTTTTTTTTGTAAGCTCTTCTAACTCTACGAGTAATTCTTATCCACCTAATGACATTTCTGACGAGTTCTAACAATGGATGTAATTCGGCAATACCTTCTTGAACAGATAAGTTAAGAATTTGGGCACAACATCTAACATGCAGAAGAGAGCCATCCAATAAAATTGAAAAACCATTGTCTTGTTTTACGAAATCAATGGCCCTAGTGTTGGCACTGGCATTATCAAGAGACAAAGAAAACACCTTATCAACCAAATGATAGTTTTCAAACAATTAATAATTTGACTTTTGATATTAAAACCGGTGTGATTTTCCTCCATTCCTTCAAAACAAATAATACGTTTTTGCAAATACCAATTAGCATCAATCCAATGTGTCGTAATGCAAACAAAGGGCTCACCAAATCTCGAAGTCCAAGTGTCACTAGTAAGACTAATATGACCATTAAAAGTACGAAACATTTCCATCAAATAAATTCTATATGCATGATATAAAGCTTGGGTATGACGTTTGAGTGTACATCTGGGAACTTTACTAAATGCAGGTTGTAATGCAATTCTATTGAAATATTCCAAATTGTCACTTCACCATGATTAAAGGGTAATTCATCACTAATAATATATTTTGAGAATTCATCAATCATTTTATCTTAATCGTAAACAAAAGGCGTACCTCCCTTGGGTATAGAACTCATATACCTGTATAGTTGAGCTTGGTTTGAAGTATTATGTTCTTCACCTTCGAGGCCCAAATGATGTTCCGTTCGCAGGTGTCGAGCCAAAGTACCAGTTCCATCCTTCTTTGAACATTTATAAGTTTTTGGATTTTTGGATTTGTTCACATCTCGACATACCTTGCAAAATGTCGTGCAAGTATCGGGCACTTGCGTTGGTACTTTATCATAATATGGCCATACCCATGATGTATGACCACGATGTCCACTTGAAGTATTAATTTGAGAAGATTCATTACCACCTTCACAAATTAACTGTACGAATTAATACAAATTAACAATAACTTAAACTATTGAAGAATTAAATTAATAATTGTGTAATTCATAACATTCATATAAAAATCATTTAAGTAATAAAATTAAAAGGGTAAACAACAACAATATACCTTCATTATTAGACCCCGACGGTACACTTGGAGGTGGCATGGAGGATGACGATTGAGTTGAGCGAAAAGGTTGTGAAGGTTCTTGAGCAACCGAATGGACCAAACCTTCATTCTCATTCAATACCCGATTTAATGAATTGAGATTTTCAGTATTAAATACAAATGAATCTACATTGCAACTTCTACCACCACCACAAGACATTTTTTTAGTAAAAATATATGAAAGCTCACTATATTTTTTTTTATTTTTTATTTTTAAGTAGCAAAAAAGAAGATTAATAATAAAATAACAAGTGATACTACTATTTTTTGAGCTTGAATACTTAAAACTATTAAGAAATGAGAATATTGAGTAAGAATTCGAATTGATGAGAAGTGTGAGAAATTCGGATGAGAAATGTCACACATTTATAGTAATAAGTTTAGGGAATTAGGGGGGAAATACAAAAATTCAAACAAAAAAAAAGATAGCCGTTAGACTAGGGGTGTGCAAGAAAACCCGACCCGGCAACCGCACTAACCGATCATTAAAAATGGGTAATTTTGGGGCTAAAAACATTTTTTACAAGTTGTGTACCCGCATACCGGGTACCCGAAAATTTTTGAGCTGGGTTCGGGTATCGAATTTTGTTGTTCCAGGTACTCGATACCCGGTTCATTATTTATTTCTTTTTTCCTAAAATTTTTTTAGTTTAGATTGGTCTTTTTTTTTTTTTTTTGCACAACTCACCACCTTTCTCTCTCACTCTTACTATTCTAGTCTTATTGTTTCTCTTTCCCTCTCAGGCTCTCACTCCTGTTATTTGGTTTAGCTTTGATTTAATTCTTACTCAAGCTTTTTTATGTAGCTTTGGTTTTTCTATTTTTTCTTTTCTCTCTTTTTTTTTTTACATTTTTTCTTTTCTAATTTTTTCTTTTGTTTTTCATTTTACTAATTTACTATTTTTCATGTCTTAGTGATGGACTATGTTGCCTCTTTATTATGAAGTGATGTACTATGTATTTTATGTTTTTTCTATGTTCATTTTGCTTTCACTCATGTAAAAAAAAAAAAAGAACAAGTTTGTAATTTGAAGTAGGAACATAAATATTTTAATTTGTTCAAATATACTTTACTTGAAAAAACAATAGGAAAATGAAATCTCAGGTACCCGATATGCGGGTACCCGAAATTTTCGGGTGGGTCTTGGGTAGTAAAATTCACTACCCGCAAAGTTGGGTACCTAATGAAGTTGCGGGTACCCGCTTTTGCACACCTCTACGTTAGACACATTGAAGGCTCCAACGGCTATATTGCATGGGAATTTGCATGAGCTAGTGAATTAGGCGGGTCAGGGGTCATGGGTTGGGCTGGGCTGGTTTATCGAATTGAATTGGGTTGGTTGATGGGTTGGGTTGGTTGATGGGTTGGGTTAGGTTAGGCTGGCGAATTGAACTGGGTTGGGTCTTGGGTTGGGCTGGGTTATGTGGCGAATTAGGGTGGGCTGGGTTAAACGAACGGGCTGGGTCATGTGCTGGGTTACAAAAGCACGACCCTTGACCCTCACCATTAGTAGGCGGGCTGGATTGGATTGGGTCGTGGCCGGGTCTAGCGGGCCTGACCCATGTGGGTCATTTGGCGGCCTGGGTTAGGGTTGGGCTGGGTCCCAGCAGGTCATCCCTATTTTTGCCTTACCCCACTAGTTGATTTAAAACAAGGGCCCATTGCCTTTAAATTAAAAAAAATAAAAATTTAACATTATGAATCAATAAAAAAGAATGACACACAGGAAATGGGACAACAACTTTTGGCTATTGTTTTCTATACATTTTCTTATCTATTTTCAAGCAATTGAATTGCTTTATCTCTTTTACTATTATACTGAATTGTTTGATTTATCTTATGATATGGATATTTAATATAATATATTTTTTTATTATATAAAAATATAATGAAATGAACCGAAAATAAGTTAACAACAACAATATAGAAGAGTTACTCCCTATAAAGGTTACTACACCAACACTACCAAAGGCCAAAGAAAATACAATCCGGATTACATACACCCGAAGCACCTTCCTCTAGGTGCTCTTGGTACCAAACGACGCGTTTTGTCCATAGAATTCTCCTTCAATATGTACGCCGCATATTTCTTATTTTTTGTTTTTTTAGTTCATCCTTCTCTCTAATTATCTCTCTTCTTTCTCTCAAAATCAAAACAATTCTCTCTAATTTGAAACCCTAGAATTTTTAACATTCAATTATGACAGATTCAACAGAAAATCAACAACATAAAATTCAAAACAACACAAAATGAGACGAAAATCTACAAGAAATAATGAATGAAGATTTTACAAAAAATTGTAAGCTCTAATTTTCGTCAAATTTTTCATAATTTCCATTAATAAACGTTCAAAAAGTTTCACTTATTGTTCTGAAATTTTGCATATATACTGATGAAGATTCATAAAAGTTCAGAAAAAATGACTTAGTGTTCAGAAATTACATTTCTATATTAATATGTTTTCTTGTAATCTTCTAATTATATTTCTGAACTTTTTCACACAAATTCTGAAAATTCAGAAAAAATGAATTGTTGTTCAGTTATGTTCTTCTAATTATTGTAATCTTCTAATTATATTTCTGAACATTCGGAAAAAATGAATTGTTGTTCAGTTATGTTCTTCTAGTTGTTGTAATCTTCTAATTATTTTTCTGAACCTTTTCACACAAATTCCAAATGTTCAGAAAAAATGAATTATTGTCCAGTTATGTTCTTGTGATTGTTGTAATTTCTAATTATTTTTTTGATCTTTTTGACACAAATTCTGAACATTCAGTTATGTTTAATACTTTTGAAATGAATTTTTGAACGTTTAGAAAAACTGAATTAATGTCTAGAAATACCATTTGCATATGATATGTTTTTCAACCATTTCTGAAATTTTGCATATGAATTTCTGAACATTCAGAATAAATGACTTAGTGTTCAGCTTATTAATTTTAATGTTTTCAATTTTACAGATGATTCAAACCAAATAATTGTAAATGAAGCTGATGAATCTGAATTGTTGAATATAAAAGTGAACAACTATGAAAAAGCATTTGATCTATATAACAAATATGCTTTTCGAGAAGGTTTCAGCATCAGAAAAAATAAAGTGAGATTGCACCCGCCACTCAGCCAAAAAATTTACAAAATAATCAGAAAAATAAATTACAAAACACTACCATCATCAGCATCTCCAACAGAGACAACTTTCTACATTAACAAATTTAAATAAACAATATCAATTAACCAAACTGAACATTAAAATGAACACTAACAATAACAAAATGAACATCACTGTTAAAAAAATAAACATCATTATCAATGGTAAAATGAACACTAAGTATAAGAAGATGAACATCACTGCTAAAAATTTTTAACAGTGATGAGGTTATAAGAAAGCTCGGATTGGGTAAAGGAAATATGTCCGCCGCTTAATGTTAGAAAATGGTCCGACATGCCTGATGAGGTTATAGATCGATTATATGGAAAAATTAAGGTATATAAATGCAAAGTAGGAATTCAAGCCATGATGTTTTGTTCTGTTCTGTTCAGTTCATATTATTATTATTATTATTGTTGTTGTTGTTGTTGTTGTTGTTATTATTATTATTATCTTATGGAGCTTTTTAATATTATGTTTCGAGTAAATTTGCGTTGAGTGAAGGTGCACATATTGAAAAAGCATTGAAAATGTAATGCTCTAACCTCTATAGGCATTGGAGAGAGAGGTTGAAGAAAGATTATTTTTTGAAGTATAAAACATTGAAGGAAGCGGAGCATGCTTGCCCAACTGGTATCAAACTTGACTAATGAAAGTGGCTTGTTTATGTATATTGGAATGACAACAAGATGAGGGAAAGAAGTGAGAATAATAGAGCAAATGCCCTTTCGAAGAAAATTCAATTTGCTTGTGGGGCAAAGTCCACAGCTAGAATTATACATGAGATGGTAAATTACTGCTTAGGAATGATTAATGATAGTAATCATAATATTATGTACCTAATACATTCTACTGTTTTTAGGAGGTTGAGGCAGTGGCTATATTGGAAGCCGAGAATGCAAAAAATTCTGAAGGGAATCAATCTAGCTCCTCCAATGCACCAGAACAAGCTCAATCTGACATTGAACCAGATTATGTGAAATTATGGAGAAAAACAAAACAGTAAGTTGTATTTTACTCTGCATGTGTAATAAATACTTTGTTTATGATAATGTTTTCTAACTTGTTTCATTATTCTCAATTGATCAACAAGGCATAAAGATGTCACTTTTGATTATGAAGGTGAAGTGAAGTTCAATGAATTCAAAATGTACACGAGAAAGAAATTCAAGAGAAGGGTGTTGATAACTTCTCCATTGAGGAAGCTTACATAAAGATTCTTGGCCATTGTTCGGCGTATGAACGAGGTCTCGGTAAAGGCCATCCGGTATTGAACAAGGGTGGGAAGAAAGGGAAAGCAGAATTAGAAGCTGAGATCCAACAACTCCGAGGTGATAATTGTGCTATGCGAGATGAATTGGAGTTTTTAAAAGCTGAAAGTCAGAGAAAGGAGCTGGAAGCTCAGAAAAAGGAGGAAGAAGCTAAAAGAAAGGAGTAGGAAGCTTTAAAAAGGCAAGAAGAAACAGAGAAGAAGCTCGAGTTCATTATGCAGTCACTTGGAATTTGAAGAGGTATATCTTCTGTTATGCCAAGTTTTATTTGTCTGACATACGTATTTGTTGTGTCGTGATGTGTTGACTTCTAAGAATGCTGTTTGATGTTTGAATTTCTTCTCTCCCTTTTAGCCATGTTTACTACATGAGTGGAGATGCGTGGAAGGAAGTTGGAATCGATGCTATTGGTAAACTCTTGTTATATTGCGTCTTCTTGCTCTTTGTTACATGTATTTTAATACCAACAAAACACCAATGTTTTAAATTGTCTCTTATTTTTCATATTTTGTGGAATTTAATATTTAGAAGGAATGCTCTTTGTTACAGGAAGGGTTTGACATTGTTGTTGGTGTTCTCATGGGATGAGGAAAATGTGTTTATGACTTGGGTTGCATATTTCTCATGGGAAGGATGTTGCGGACTATGCATTTAGGTGATATATTTGTATGTAGTATATATGTTTGGATGTACCTTTACTCTTATGCTTTTGGTTATATATATTTCTACGATGTATTACAAAGTATATATACACACACACACACACATACATATATTCTCTATTCTATAAGATGTAAGTTGTTCGAGAGTTGTGATTATTCTGCATCTTTACATTAGATTTTATATTAAACAAATTCAATTATACAACAAGTGGATAGTCCAATACAAATATTGTCAGGCAAAATATGTAGCGAAGAGGGAAAATGTTTTTGCCTTAGTTGATGATCAAAGAGGGCAAATTTGTTTGCCTTTGTTGATGATCAAAGAGGGCAAAAATGTTTGCCTTAATTAATGATCAAAGAAGGCAAACTTGTTTTGCCTTGCTTGGATTATAGCAAAAAGGGCAAAAAAAATTGCCCTTATTGTTCAAAGCAAAGAGGGCAAAAAAAATGTGTTTGCCCCATAAGCCTAATACAACGAAGCTATTGGGGCAAATTAAGGGCAAAACTTTTTTTGCCCTCCTAGCCTAAGAGGGAAACATTTAGATCTAAGAGGGCAATTTTCGTTGCCCTCGTAGAATGCTTTTCTTGTAGTGAAAAATGAACATTATTATCAATGGTAAAATAAACACTAAGTATAAAAAATGAACATCAGTGTTAAAAAAATAACAATATTATAAAAAAAAAGTGAAAATGAACACTAACGAAAATAAAATGAACATCACTTTTAAAAAAATGAAGATCATTATCAATGATAAAATAAACACTAACTATAAGAAAATGAACATAAAGTGTTAAAAAATGGACATCATTATAAAAAAGTGAAAATAAACATTAATGATAATAAAATAAACATCAATATTAAAAATGAACCAAAAAGCAACCCACGTATTACACACACCCACGAGCACCCACAGAAAGGTGCTCCGGGTGCATCTAAGAATTTGCGAACAAAATATCACTCATTTTTGCGTTGGCCCTATCTTTATCAAATTCAAACGCATGGCTAATAATGGATGAAAAGTGAGCCACGACTTCCCTTCCCCTTATAAAGTCATAATTTACTTGCGCATTTATGTACCAAATAAGTTTTAGCCAAATCAAACTAGTGTATATTTTAGTAGGGTAATCAAAATTTCTCAAATCTCCCTCTCTAGTATCTTCAGTCATACTAGTTAATTTAGAGGAACAATAAAACTAATAACAATGATACTATACTATCTAATTGGTGTATTTTGTACTGTGGTTCTTACATGGGTATGGAAAACCGTGAATTGGGTGTGGTTCGAACCAAAGAAACTCGAAAAGACTCTCAAAAAACAGGGATTCAAAGGAAACTCGTACAAATTCTTGTTTGGTGACATCAAACAAACCTTCAAAATGCGACACGAAGCTAGACAGAATCCTATTCCTTTTACTAATGATATATTTTCTCGTATTTTACCTTTTCTTCACCAGCATATGAATACATACGGTTAGTTTGTTATTTTCTGTTGGCTATGATATAATTTCCTAGATATTGACATTTCGATATGAGCTTACGATATGAAACATATGTTCCCGTTTCTTTTTTAACTTTTCAAACTATGAGGTCGTTTAGCTAGTTATTTTCTTCAAGTATGATTTAAATTGCATTAGTTGGCTACTTTGTTGATTATAATCAATATTATGGGAATAAATACAGGTGAAAAATGTTATACATGGTTTGGACCTACACCAGCAATAAATATTACAGAGCCTGAGTTAATAAGGGATGTCTTGAATAGGATGAATGAGTTTCAAAAGCCAAAATTTAACCCACTTATTGGATTGCTTGCTCCTGGACTTGCAAGCTACGAAGGTGAAAAATGGACGAAACATAGGAAGCTTATTAACCCGGCTTTTCATATGGAGAAGCTCAAGGTAATGTATGCGCTCAGTACTCTAAATGCTTCCACGTTAAATATATGTTTCATGATCGTACAGCCCGTTGTTCCAATGGACTAAGTCACTTTAATTAACTGTTTTATGTAGCTTATGCTCCCAGCATTTGGAGAGAGTGCTACTGATCTAATCGACAAATGGGAGAAGAAAGTATCTGAAACTGGTTCCTCTGAGGTAGATGTGTGGCCGTATCTTATAAACCTATCTGCAGATGCTATATCTCGTGCTGCATTTGGAAGTAGCTACGAAGAGGGAAGAAGGATATTTGAACTTTTGAAGGAACAAACACAACTCACACTACGCCTTTTGCAATCAGTTTATATCCCCGGTTGGAGGTAAGTTAAAACTCTTGTTGGATATTGGGATTTATCTGAAAAACTTAAGTTAGTGGATCTTATGAGAACATACTGTAAACCTTCTATTCGCAACTTATTGATCTAAATGCTTCTAGATTTGTGCCAACAAAGAACAACAAAAGGATGAAAAAAATGAACTCAGAAATTCAAAAATTATTGAGTCAAATAATCGACAAGAGAAAGAAGGCAATGGAGGGTGGAGAAGTTTTCAAGGATGACTTGCTGGGGATATTGATGGATTCAAACTTGAAAGCATCTCAAAGTCATGGAAGTCATAAGAAACAACTGGCTATGAGTTTCCAGGAAATGATCGATGAGTGCAAGCTGTTTTACTTCGCAGGGCAAGAGACCACTTCTGTACTGCTAGTGTGGACAATGATTTTGTTGAGCAAGCACCAAGACTGGCAAGCTCGAGCTCGAGAAGAAGTGTTTGCTACATTTGGAAACAATAAACCTGAATTTGATGGGTTGAATCAATTAAAGACAGTAAGTCATCTTATGTTGAGTTGTTAACCTTCTTTATGGTGTTCTGTTGCTTGGTACTAGAACTCGACTTAAATCTACTCTTGAACTTTTTAGGAAGAGCTTAAAATCTACAATTACTCTCAACATTTATCTCATGATTGAATTAACCTTAACCAATTATAATTCCTCATATTCCTTGGTCACTAATTAGTGAAGATTTTGATAATTAATAGTCACCACTGAATAGATTAAAGTATTCACCTCGACACCTCTAATATATATTTTGTAAGAATGCCTAGTAAAAGTGTGTGATTAGCATACAAGTAATACATATTGGTTGCAAAGGTATTCCCAAAAGTTTGACTCATTTGTAGGAGAATGAGATGGTGAGGCATAATCAAGTTGGTTAAAGCTCATTTCGCAGTACGGTTTAAGGCCATTCTTGTATCATTCTCAAGGGCTCTCTAAATGTCATATAAATTACAGGAGGAAAAAGTATGAAAATTCATTTTTTTGATTGCCCTTCTTGTGAGCTAATTACATGTATCTTGAACTTGTTACAGGTGACAATGATACTATATGAAGTGCTGAGGTTGTACCCTCCTGTGGTTACAATTTCTCGTAAAAGTATTGACGGTGACATGAAACTTGGAAATCTGTCTGTCCCTTGTGGTGCTATGGTTAGTCTGGCAATCCTTCATACACATCATGATCCAAGACTTTGGGGTGATGACGCAAAAGAATTCAGACCAGATAGGTTTTCAGAAGGTATTGCAAAGGCAACCAAGGGAAATATTTCATACTTCCCCTTTGGCTGGGGTCCTAGAATCTGCATTGGCCAAAACTTTGCTGTTGCTGAAGCTAAAATGGCATTGTCCATGATCTTACAGCACTTCTCTTTCGAGTTGTCTCCGTCGTATACACATGCCCCTACAACTGTTATAACTCTTCAACCTCAATATGGTGCTCATTTGATTATACATCAGCTTAAATGATGCGAGACAAATGTATAGTGCACCATACAATTCTCAAAGACTACTTTCACTTGTGATTTTGAATTTGTTATCAAACTTATGTGACCTGGATTGTTTTTGGTGATGTTCTTCTTAAGCCATGTTCTTCTGATGTCTCAAATTATTTTTGGTGATGTTAACTTATTTTTTATGAATTGAACTTAATTTTACTGAACTGAATTTACTTTTATTGAAATCATTAACAATTTATGATGGATATGCTAAATAGAACTTTTGTTGAAATAAACTTATTTATACATAATTGAACTTATATTTATTGAAGTGAATTTATTTTTGCTAAATTAAATTTGTTTTTAATGAAAAATAAGTAAAAATAAGGGTAGAAGAATAAGGACATTTTCCATGTTCATTTAGACTGAAACACAATTGAGGTGAACCGAACAAAACATAAATAAATTATTATTATTATTATTATTATTATTATTATTATTATTATTATTATTATTATTATTATTATTATTATTATTATTATTATTATTATTATTATTA
>PYUH01000180.1:2771713-2905204 GCA_016808085.1 Suaeda aralocaspica
TTATTATTATTATTATTATTATTATTATTATTATTATTATTATTATTATTATTATTATTATTATTATTATTATTATTATTATTATTATTATTTCAAAAAAATCTAAAAAAAATACAATGTTAGTTGATCTACAAGCTAAGATATTAGTGGCCAAGGTACAATATGGCTCCCTCTCCCCCAGCTATAGCAAATCCTATCTGTGTGAAGATATGCATGGGCAGCAGCTCAATCCACAATGTCCTGAGTCTTGGCCAGAGATGTTGTGCAACCGCTTCATCAACCCTACAACATTTGTCCCCAACTCTTCTGAGGAAGAAAACAAGAAGGGGATGAAACGACTCTCAATTGCCTCACAATGAGTCTCATATCTAACATGCTTGCAATAGGCCGCATTAGCCCCAACCCCACTAGGAACAAAGGAAGACAACCGATTATTATTATTATTATTATTATTATTATTATTATTATTATTATTATTATTATTAAAACAAAAATCATAGAAATAAAGTCAATTGATTACAAAAAATTAGTGGAGAGCCGAGATACAATCTGGGCCCCACTCCTCTTCCAATTGCGAGCATGACTTTGGTGGAGATGTGAGCTGCTGACCGTGCCCTAATATATTTAGTCCTAGAGACACTATAACAAAAATGACATTAGGTAGCACCCTTAAAGTGTTACATAAAGGATTAAAAGTGTTTCTTAGACAATGAGTAATACTTTTTAAGTGAAAGATCTGCTCGTGATACCTATTCTCAAAGGTAACACTTTTTAAATTCAATGGTATCACTTTGAAAAGTGTAACTTAAAACTACTTTGGTATCACTTTTTAAAATATGTTGTTACATTTTGAATGTGTTACATTAAACACTATACCTAACACTTTTTATACTTTAAGTATCATATCACTAGTGGAAAAACATCCTATTAGTGTCGTTCTTCATTGGTTAGAAATACAGCAGTTACTATTAGCTCAGGCTATTAGTATCGTTTGTAAAAAATGATACCAACAGCAGCTCTGAGTATCATTTTTATGAACCCACAATACAAATAGTTGAGCTATTAGTATCGTTTTTTGAACACACCGATACTAATAGCTGAGCTATTAGTATCGTTTTTCAACACAAAGGATACTAATAGTGGTTTGTGGTTATTAACAAAAAACCATTAGTATCGTTTTTCAAGGGAAAACGATACTAATAGTGACTATTTCTATTTAAACAAAAAAGTAATAATAATAATGATAATAGCAAAAATAACAGTTTTTTTTGTTATAATGATAATAGTAAATAATTAAAATAATAATAACAATATTACATTTAATGATTACATTGATAATTTGTAATTAATAACAATAATACAAAAACAAATAAGGCTTGTTATGAGTTAAGATCGAACAAAAAACATACAAGTTATCAATTTTTTACAGAATTTTTTATGCTAATTTGATACCCTGAATAAATAGTGCCTCAATTAGATGCACAACTAAAAAAAACCAACATAATAACGGCACCTAACAACAACAGCAACAAGAGCACCTCAAAATAGTAGCAACAACACCAGAAAACAGCAGCAACAACACCAGAGCAGAAGGCCAATACATCAAGCATCAACAGCAGCAGCAACTCTTCTTTTCTTCTATTTTCGCCCGTAATGCTGTTAGTAAACATTGTGCCCCTGTACTGTATTTTTAAGAACGACATTGCATTTTGAAATTAGTTTTTCATCTTAAACTTATGTATTATGCATGCATTATAAATGAGAGTTGTGTTAGTTATACAGGTAATTATATTTTCTGAATGCAGGTTTAACTAATGGAAAAAAGTAATTTGGTTGCCCAACTTAACTGATATAGTACACAAAGTACCCTAATTCATGTTTAGAACATCCTAGAAATGATTGCGTGCATAATTGCGTTGTTATTTATTTGTCAAAGGTGATTGATTGAGAACTAGTACATGATACTTAACATGTTTGAATGAAGACGAGACGATCCTTAAGGGAACTCAAGGGGATTGTGAAGCTGCATGCGTTGGTCAGAGGCACTAACATCAGAAAGCATGCAAAGGCAACATTGAAATGCATGAAAACTTTGACTGAAGTACAGTTCCAATTGTGTGATCACTCTTTCTTAAGGCCACATTCACCGGGTCTATTTCAAATCTCATGGCCACTGTTAATATAGTAGCAGCAACCCGTTGAATCTCGCCATGAATCTTTTTCATAAGAGGCTCAACACCAGATAATGATGCCTCTGATTCATCATAATCACATTGTCAACAATTAATCAAACAATGCAAGTAAAACTCAGAAACAATAAGAGTCGCAACTAAATGAATTTCACTTATATTCATTAAAACATCATTAAATCCCCCTAATACGAGGCCTTTAAGAATATGCAAACCAATTCAATTCAAGTTTAAGAGATTTATGCTAAAAACTCAAATCTGAAGTAAAAGATAGAGAATTTAAAGGTCAAATATAGCACTTTTATTTTCAACAAAGCCGAATTGTTGAACATGACATAGATAAGTTATAAGACTTATATTATAGGACTTCATCGTGAATGATATTACAAGTTGAGCAAAGTAGCTAAATATTGGTTTGATATTAATTAGTTTAGTTATAGAGCTATAAACAGTATATACTGCAACAAATAATAAACAACATATGCTGCAACAAATAATGATAAAAAAATTCTAATTCGCATATAAAATTATGGTATTCAATGAATTAAAGAGCAGATAATAATACTACATATATGTAATTTTATGTAGTGATGCAACGCTATAATTCATAAGAATTAAAAACCAGCTAACAACAAGAAAAAAAAGTCGATGCCTTTTAACATCTACAAGACGGTTAACAATAGAAGAGAGATGAGTAGCAATGTCATTACCTGATTTGAGTTTTGCAGGAGATATCGAAAGAAAACTCCTTCACAACAAAATAATATGATGATTAGAGCAAATAAAGTTTCGACAAATGCTCAAAAGGTACTCGCGGCTACAAACCTTCCACCTTCACATCCCCTTATCACCATCTTCAATCTCATCAATGGATTCACCACGACCACCACCACCACCACAAGTAACAACAATCTTCATCAAACTCCCTCTGAAATAAATCATCCTCTGCTGCTCCATATCACAACGTTGCCACACACTCCTAATTCATCCCTCCACCAGTCTAACCTCCTCTCCCTTGTCTCCCTTCGCCTCACTCACCACCAACACTATTCTCCTCTACCATTACCCCTTCTTTCTATCTCCATCTTTAACCTCATCAAACGCTTTTAAAACAAGTCATCCTCCTGATCCTCGCCCCATACTCCTCCGTCAGCTTCATTCGCCTCCCTAACCACCGTTTCAACACTCTTCTACTCCATCACCACCACTCTCCTCCCCGCTTTCGACCCTTCTCAAGCAACAAAACCTTCTCAAACAAATCCTATAACACAAAAACATGATAAAAAAGAAACCCAGAATTATTATCGATTAAAAAACAATTCAAAAACCTAACCTATAACTTCAACATCAAAACCTAACCACAAAACTATTCAGAAATCAAAAACCCCAATAACCATTTGTTATGGCTAAAATTTCTACCTATAATCCAGCTTGATTGTCAGCTACGCAGGTACCCAGCTAGCCGCTACAGATTAGACACGATCAAGGTAGTGGGTCCGAGAATCAAGGAGTTAGAAGGAGAATATTCCATGGAGCTTCTAGAAGCGGGAGGACGTGGAAGTTGGTTCAAAGATATTGAGGAGATCGTGCCTAAAGAATAGGATCCACATTTCAAACTGGCTTGAATCTAGCCCATAAATCAAGCTAGGTGCATTTCCAAAGAGCAACGGCCTTGAAGAAGAGATAACGGCTAGAAATCCACGGTTATTCTATAAGTAGGGGAGAAGAAAGAAGATACGTACAGAAGGCAATCAGAAAAAAATCAATACATTTATTATTATTCATTATTTGTACGCACAACTCATATATTTCATTTACATTCTTTAAGCTAGACACTTAGTAGCTATAAACTAAAACTACCTAGCTATCTAGCTAGCATTATACATTGTAATTGTAAACAGCCTTATTAACTAGTGGACTGGTGGACTCAAAGCCACCCGCGGTTTTTTGCCCTGATTTAGGGGGGTTTTCCGCGTCACCATATTTGGTGTCTTCCCCACTCCCGCCTTTACATTATTTCCTTCTGCATCAAAAATAACAAAATCAATAATTATTTGGCTATAGCCGGAACAAGCTAAGGTTTGCTAGCTAGAGCAGATTTTAGCATAAACAATTTGGCGCCCACCATGGGGCTGTAGCTAGATAATCCACTTATTCAAACACATTCAGCCACCTTGAGATAGCGAAAATATCCCGCCCTATGTCATCCGAAGTATCTCAGAAAGCTATGGAAGAAATGAGGCAGGCGTTGGAGAAGACCCGAGTCGAGCTGGAAAAAATAAAGGAGGATAGCAATAAAGTAGCTATAGAGTCACAATCCCGGAAAAAGCAACAAATCGATAGCGAACAAATCCGTAAAAAGCAACAAATCCCGGAAGAGGAACACAAGCGACATTTCTAGCACGGCGAACCTGGATCAAAGCGATAGCGAGTATAGCACATCGGATGAAGAAGAGGAACCTGGAGAGGAGCAAGACGATCAGCGCGAAAAGAAACCCGCTAAGGAGATGGCGCTCCTACGGCAGCAAAACCGGAAGCTGTACCAGCTCCTGTCCAAGCTGCCGAGAGCCCCAATCCCCGTAGCTACCAAGGCCAAGTGCAACTATGCCTTGTCACCATTCGTTGAGGAGGTAGCCAGAGTGAAATTGCCAAAGAAGTTGAACATCCCAACGTTCACCAAACTATACGATGGGACAACAGACCCGGTGGATCACGTCTCCCAGTACAGGCAGAAGATGATGCCACTACCTATCCCTGATGAAGCAGTGGAAGCCACCTTGTGCAAATCGTTCGGAGCAACCCTTACAACTCCCGCATTACAGTGGCTAATGAATCTGAAGCCGGGAACCATAGAAGATTTCTCCAGCTTGGCTAATAGGTTTTACCAGCAATTCGCAAGTAGCCGCGCCATGAAGAAGCAATCTAGCGACCTCTACAGGATAGTGCAGAGGCCCAATGAAGGTGTTAGGTCCTACCTAGACAGGTTCAACAGGGAAATTATAGTCATACCCGACCTAGATTCTTCCACATCCATTGAAGCCTTCAGGCGAGGGCTTCCGTACAGATCCAGGTTATACGAAGAGCTGACTACGTACCCGTGCTCCACCTTCGGCGAAGTGCAAACCAGAGCACTAGCTGAAGTCAGAATGGAGGAAGACGAAGCTTCCTGTAGGCCAGCCTATGATGACCGCAAGATAACTAGCCAGCGGCGTAGCAACTGGAGACACCAACCATATCCTAAACGTGAATCTATTAATAACATCTACCCTTCTTCTTCCTCGCAGGTAACAGGTTTTGGATACGGAGCTAGCAGCTATCCCAGCATCGAGTCATATTGCTTCAACGTGGATACCGCGGTGTCATAAACACCCTACACAAGCTAGGAGAAGCCGTGCGCTGGCCGAAGAGAACCGACAAGCCAGACAACTTGAAAGACAAGACGAAGTGGTGCAGCTATCATAACGACCATGGGCACAACACGGAGGAATGCTTCCAGCTCAGAAAACAGGTAGCCTACCTGTTAAAGAATGGGTACCTGAACCACCTGCTAGGTAAGAAGGGCGGATCGCGAGAAGAAACCCAGAAGCCAGGACCGCCCCCACCAACTACTACGTCAAAGGTAATTAACTTAATATCAGGTGGATCTGAAATTTGCGGACTAACCTACTCTGCAGCAAAGCGTTTTGCTAGAGATGGAATAGGAACTCCAAGCAAGTCGGACAGCTTGCAGTCGGAAGAAGAAAGGAAGCTGAAGAACATGACCATTTCCTTTGACGGAGGTGAGCTAGAAGAAGAAGATCATCATGCCGGCTTAGTAATCTCCTTACAAATCAGCAATTGTCTCATCAAGAGAGTGATGGTAGATAACGGCAGCTCAACCAACATTATTTTCAAGAGCGCATTGAAAGAGATGGGATTGAAAGATGCTGACATCACCAAGACGCCTAAAGTGTTGGTAGGGTTCAGCGGAGAAACAAAGCACACAGAAGGAGAAATCAACCTGACAACCTGGGCAGAAGGAGTGAACATGACAATCAGGTTCAACGTGGTAGATTGTCCCTCCGCATACAACGTCATCCTAGGGACCCCTTGGATCCACAAAATGAAAGTCGTACCATCTACATACCACACCATGGGGAGTCCTAACAATAGTAGGGGACAAAAAGATAGCGAGAGATTGCTACAAAAGGACGTTGAAACCGAAGCTGGCAAACATCTAGCAACTACAGGAAGGGTCAGCGCCAGCAGGACCTAGCGAGCTACAGCTAGATGAAGTGGCGCTCGATCCCTGCAAGTCGGAGCAAGTGGTCCAGCTAGGAGCCAGCCTAAACGAAGGCCAGAAAAAAGAGAATCTTAGACTTCCTAAGAGAGAACGCAGATTGCTTCGCATGGTCCCACGAAGATATGGTAGGTATAGACCCAGAAGTCATTACACACAAGCTGAATATGGATCCAGCCATGAAGCCGATAAAGCGGAAAAGGAGGAAATTCGCGCCTGAAAGAAACCAAGTAATCAACGATGAGGTACAAAAACTTTTAGAAGCTGGGAAAATAAGAGAAATAAAGTATCCCGATTGGCTAGCTAACGTAGTGGTGGTCAGCAAAAAGAACGGTTAATGGAGAGTTTGCATTGACTTCACAGATTTTAATAAGGCGTGCCCAAAGGACCCCTTCCCCCTGCCACATATAGATACTATGGTAGACGCAACGGCAGGACACAAGATGCTCACCTTCCTGGATGCCTATTCTGGGTACAATCAAATACTAATGCACCCAGAAGATCAGGAGAAGACGGCCTTCATGACAGACAAAGGAATATATTGCTACAAGGTCATGCCCTTCGGATTGAAGAACGCTGGAGCTACCTATCAAAGGCTGGTCAACAAAATGTTTAAAGACCAGCTAGGAGATACAATGGAGGTGTACATAGATGACATGCTGGTGAAGTCCAAGAAAGCTGAAGATCACATAGAGCACCTAAGGCAAACTTTCGAGGTTCTAAGGAAATACAGCATGAGGCTCAACCCTTCAAAATGCTAGTTCGGAGTAGCTGCAGGTAAGTTTCTAGGTTACATAGTAACCAAAAGGGGCATCGAAGCATGCCCCGACCAGGTAAGAGCTATAATAAATATACAATCACCTAGAAATTTAAAAGAGATTCAGAAGCTAACTGGTAGGGTAGCTGCATTAAACCGTGTTATTTCAAGGTCATCTGACAAATGTCATTTGTTTTATAACGTCTTAAGAAAAAACGAAGGTTTTAAATGGACAGATGATCACGAAAATGCTTTAGGAGAATTAAAACGGTACTTAATGTCGCCACCCCTACTATCTAAAGCTCAAACTGGAGAGTGCTTACAGCTATACCTAGCAGTCAGCGGTAAGGCTGTAAGCGCAGTCCTAGCTAGGGAAGCTGACAACCAGCAGCTCCCCATCTACTATGTAAGCAAGTCACTCCTAGATGCCGAGACTAGATATTCCACATTAGAAAAACTTGTTTTAGCTCTAGTAACGGCATCTAGGAAGCTTAGACAGTATTTCGAGTCTTATCCTATACTAGTCATGACTAACTATCCTATTAAGGCTGTGTTAAAAAGGCCGGAGTTATCCGGCAGAATGGTAAAGTGGGCAATCACATTGGTAGCTATGACATAAGATATCATCCAAGAACTGCGATCAAGTCTCAAGCGCTAGCAGACTTTGTGGCTGACTTTAGTCCTGACCTAGAACAAGCTGCAGAGTTAGAAATGAAAGAAGTCAACCAGGTATAAAACAACCAGGTATGGAAGATGTTCGTAGATGGCTCCTCCAACTTTAGAGGCGCAGGGCTAGGGATAGTACTAAAGTCGCCACAAGGGGACAAGATAGTGCGATCCATCGCTTGCGACTTTAAAGCAACCAACAATGAAGCAGAGTACGAGGCGTTGATCGCAGGAATGACAATGGCTAAAGACATAGGGGCAACAGGTTTAGAGGTGTACAGTGACAGCTTGCTTATAATCAGCCAAGTCACAGGGGAGTTCACAGCTAAAGACTCCAAAATGACCAGCTACCTAGAGCTAGCCAAACAAACATCAGCTCCCTTCACCCCCATCAAAATTACTCAGATACCAAGAGATCAGAACACCCAAGCTGACGCCTTAGCTAATCTGGGACAGCCCTGAGAAAAAGCAACCTGACGTCTATACCCATAACTCACCTAGCTAGCCTCGCTGTAAACAAAAACATAAATCAGCTAGTAATCACTACGACTAACCAAGAAGTGCCCACCAACAACCAATCATGGACCAAACCACTCTACGACTATCTACAGCACGACATCTTGCCGGAAGATAAGCTAGAAGCAAGAAAGATTAGGTTCAAGGCATCCAGGTACCAGCTCGTCCAGGGAATACTGTTCAAGATGTCAGCTAGGGGAATACTCCAAAGCTGCTTGGAAGAGGAAGAGTGGCAGAAGCAGCTAAAGGAGTTCCACGACGGCCAATGTGGGTCACACATAGCTGGAAGGTCACTAGCAAACAGAATCCTTACCTACGGATAATATTGGCCAACCGTCAGACAAGACGCAGACAAATACGTAGCTAGATGCGACAGCTGCCAAAGGTATGCTGGCATGTCTCACAAACCCTCCGAAGTTTTGCAACCAACACTAACGCCATGGCCTTTCATGAAATGGGGAATGGATATCGTAGAGAAACTACCACCAGCTCCGGGTCAGAAGGTATTCATGCTAGCGCTAACAAATTACTTTTACAAATGGATCGAAGCAGATGCCTACCAGCAAGTAAGAGACAAGGAAGTAGTCTCCTTTAACTGGAACAACATAATATGCAGGTTTGGGGTTCCATCTGAGATCGTGTGTGACAACGGGTCCTAGTTTATAAGTGACATGAGAAGAGAATTTTGCAGCGAGTGGAATATCACTTTAACTATATCGACCCCTAGGTACCCGCAAGCAAACTGGCAGGCTGAATCCAGCAACAAGTCAATAATCAATGGAATCAAGAGAAGATTAGAAGCTAAGAAGGGGAGATGGGTGGAAAAACTACCTAGGATCCTGTGGGCCAATAGGACCACACCTAGGGCAGCCACAGGACAAACGCCCTTCTCCTTAGTGTATAGATGCGAAGCCGTGCTACCTGCTGAGATAGCTACACCAACGGCCAGGTATGGACTAATGACACAAGAAGCAAACAAGGTAGAACTAGCTAGCAATCTGGACACCCTATAAGAGCTCAGGGACAACGCACTCATCAGAATGGCCGCTCAACAGAATATAGTAGCTAGAAGCTTCAACAAAAACGTAAAAGCAAGGACATTTCAGCTAGGAGATTAGGTATTAAGGAATTTTTTTGCCAACACTAAAGAAAAGAATGCCGGAAAGCTAGTTGCGCAATGGGAAGGACCATATCCAATCACCAAAGTCATAGGCAATGGTGCTTACAGGTTAGCTACAGCACAAGGAAAAGAAGTGCCTAGGAGCTGGAACGCATCCAACCTGAAGGTGTACCACTTCTAGATCAGATCAGAAAGCACGATCTAGCTGGCCCACGATAGGCCACCAGGGAGTCCAGATGCCCCCTGCAGAGTAGCAACCAAGGCCCAGACGCCACTCAAAGCTATAATGCTGTCAAAGGGAAAGTGGATATCAGCCGGAAGCTGCCCCAGCAACCTGAACACGCAGTCAAGTCGCCCGCAGATGGCCTACAAAATAATCTCACCACTTACCCAACACAAGGTATGCATACAATTTAATTCAAAGCTAGCTAGCAAACACAAATATGCACGTAACAGTTTCAAAGCACAATACCATATGAAAAATAGCAAAATCATAATAAGCATTTCAAATAAAGAAGTACGGAGTTAATACAAATTTAAAAAAGTCCCTAAGGCCGTTGTCTAATAAAACAAAATAATTAAAAATGTTAATCTACAACGCAAAAGCAGGGATGATCCTAAGCTTCTTCATCAGCCACCTCCAGAACTCCTCCTGCTTGACCTTCATCAGGAGGAAGGACAACTACAGGGGCAGGAGTCTCTCCCACAGTAGCTGTCTCCCCCTCACCTGCCAAGCTGGCGGCATCACCTACAGGGACAACATCAACTGGTTTAGAGGAAGCAAGAAGGAGGTCAGCCAAGCTACCAAAATATTCCAGGTATTCGTCCACCACGGCTTGACAATCTTTAGTTGTAGCTCCCTTATGATAGACTTCATAAGCTATCATAGCTCTTCCCCTAGTAAGGGAAAAGGTAGCTACATCCTTACTTTCCTCCTTCAGATCCTCCAGCTCCTGCTCCAGCTTCTTGCTCTTGTTCAGCAGTTCCTCGTTTTTGCCCTCCAACTCTTTCTCCCTCTCCTCCAAGATGCACCTAAAGTCCTCCTCCAGCTTGGACTTCAGCTCTGCTTGTTGCGTTTTGAGGAGTTCGTTCTCCGCCGTCAGCTTGTTTACCTTAAGTAGCGCTTGGTCATGCTTGGCAGCAAAACCCTTCACCAAGTCTTTAGCAGCTAGGACGTCTTGGAGAGCCTGTATGAGACCAAGTTAGGAAGAGCAAGTAATAGAAAGAAAACACACAAAATTTACTAGGAAACATCTAACCTGGAGAGAGTGGCCAGCTGCGTGGCCCAGCACAGCCTTGGGAGATAGATTACTGAGGCGCTGCCTAGCAACTGGGAACAACAGCTTCTCGACCTAAGGCCCTATCCCTTCTTCCACACCTTCCTTAGCCAGGAAGGTAGGGGGAAAGGATAGCTCCAGGTCATCCACCGGAACAGGATCGGTTTACCTAGGGAACTTAGAAGGAGGAGGCATAATAGCCGCAGTTTCCACCGGCCTCGGGCCCGTGTTCGCTGAACTAGTGGTGCTGCTGCTGCTGGTCTTCCTCTTTGAGACCCTCCTCTTCGCCTCCTCGAAAGACATTTCCTTTAAACCTATAGGGAACATGACCAAGTCAGCGTTAAGATTAATGCCAAACAAAAACTGAATAACCACTAGAAACACAACTGCTAGCAAGCAAGAAGGAACTCTTACCAGACGACATAGCTGGAGCGGTGGTTGCAGGTTCTTTGGCAGCTCCAAAAGTCCTCTCTTAGATAGGGTGACTTAGGAATTCCCTAATAGCTAGACTTTCCGTGATCAGAGGAGGAGGGAAGTGAACTATAAAAGAAAGTAAGTAAGAACCAGATTAATAAAAGTACTAAAAGCTAGGCAAAGAAACGGTACTAATACCTGTAGCATTCCAGGCACCAACTAGCCAATTTCCCTCTTCGCCAAGGGAGGACTTCTCCGCAAAGAAATACCTACTCTTCCAACCCTTATACGGCGCTCCCTCATCATCTACTAGCTTGTTCCCAGCTACCCTGACCTTCAAGGTAGCATACCCAGGACCTACCTTCCTAATAGAATACTCACCTAACAAATCATCTAAATTAAAATCTAGCCCCCACTTATCACTTTTTTCCCCGATCACCTTACAAATCCTCCAAAAGGAAGGTCGCAACTGTCCTGGACTTAGACCTAGGCGTTCTAAAACCAACCTAACTAACCCGGCTAAAGGAAAGGAGAACCCAATTGTGAACGGGTACTCAAAGAAACATACGTGGTCAGGAGGACATGTTTCTGGTCGTTGGCTGGAGGTAGGGAGCACTAGCCTAGCTGACTCAGGGAAGAGACCCATCGTAGCAATTTGTTGTAGGCGTTCCTCTGTTATTACACTAACTATGTCATCCTTTGCTCTACCCATGATCTCTAGACCAAAACTAAACAAGGAAAGGAGGAAGTAAAGTAAAAGGGGGAAGAAAAGATCTCGATACCTGAATAAGCTAAAGATGTCTGGAAAATCGCAAAATCACAAAGAACTAAGTTCGAGTTTTTCTTTTTTAAATTTTCTTCCTAAAGGAAATTGACAAAAGTAAAGAAGAAGAATGGAAGAAGTATATTTATAGGGAGTGGAGAAGGACATAACGGTTACTTCTCTTAACTGTCAAATCTTTTCATATCTTTCTTTTATTTATTTATTTTCAGAAATTAATTATTGCTTTTGAATTATAACCGTTTGCTTCTCGGAAACTGTGACAAACCCCAACGGTAACTTGCAACCCGGTAGCTGGGCGCTCCCAGCTTACAAGTTAGGGGCAAATTGTTTTGGCTAAAATTTCTACCTATAATCTAGCTTGATTGTCAGCTACGCAGGTACCCAACTAGCCGCTACAGCTTAGACACGGTCAAGGTAGTAGGTCCGAGAATCAAGGAGTTAGAAGGAGAATATTCCAAGGAGCTTCTAGAAGTGGGAAGACGTGGAAGTTGGTTCAAAGATATTGAGGAGATCGTGCCTAAAGAATAGAATCCACATTTCAAACTAGGTGCATTTCCAAAGAGCAACGGCCTTGAAGAAGAGATAACGGCTAGAAATCCACGGTTATTCTATAAATAGGGGAGAAGAAAGAAGATACGTACAGAAGGCAATCAGAAGAAAATCAATACATTTATTATTATTCATTATTTGTACGCACAACTCATATATTTCATTTACATTCTTTAAGCTAGACACTTAGTAGCTATAAACTAAAACTACCTAGCTATCTAGCTAGCATTATACATTGTAATTGTAAACAGCCTTATTAACTAGTGGACTGGTGAACTCATAGCCACCCGCGGTTTTTTGCTCTGATTTAGGGGGGTTCTCCGCGTCACCATATCTGGTGTCTTCCCCACTCCTGCCTTTACATTATTTCCTTCTACATCAAAACGAACAAAATCAATAATTATTTAGCTGTAGCCAGAACCAGCTAAGGTTTGCTAGCTAGAGCAGATTTTAGCATAAACACCATCCATAAAAATCGAATTCGACCTTGAAAAATGGCCTGAAAATTCAAAATCCTACATGTATTCTTGCCCTTGAAAATTAGTTTCACCCACCCAAAAAATCGAAATCCCTACAGTCGCCCAAGGTTAGTTGCAAAACTCTAAACCTAACCCTCATTATACAGTTATGGTTAAAAATTAAAGATCAAAACAATCAGCAAAAACAACTATACCTTTGAGATTTTCGCTACCAAGAGTTTGTGTGGAATTGGAACAGAATTTTGCTTCTTCTACGTCCTTCAATTGAGGTAATTTTTTCTATGGATGGAATTTCGAGTGTTATGATTAGGGGATTAGGTAAAATGAAGCAGAGTAGTATTGGGGATTTTTGGGGTTTTAGGGGGAAAGTAGGTAAAGGGGGGAAATTATAAAAAGGGATAATCATCTTACCATCTACGAAGTATTATTCTATTGCAACGATCCAATAAAAATACAAAGTACAAAACTGAGTGCTTTAGGCAACGGTTGATGGTAAAGCCTTGCTAAAGTTGTTGCTATATGTTCACACCATTGCCTTTACTTATCTATTGCAATGGTTTTTGAGAAACCGTTGCTAAAGTTGTTATCATAAGGTCAACTGTTGCTATAGTCATTTCCATAAGGTGAACCATTGCCAAAGGCGTTGCAAATGTTTTTTTTATCTAGTAGTGATTAGGAATGTTTACAAAAAAAAGTTTGAAAAGTGAGTTTTATACAAATGTACGAGATCGCAATTTGATATAATTAATTCGTACTATATTTTTCAAAATGAATTTATGCAAAATATAATTAGTAAAAATACTTCATAATCATAATTGAAGATCTTAGAATTTTAGATTACATTAAGTTAAATTGCAATATATATGAAGAGAGTATCTTGAAGTAATTGTATGTGTTGTCCCAATAATGTTACTAACCAAAAAGTGTTACCAACTAAACTAGTGTTACCTTTTAAAAATGTTACAATGGAAGTGTTACGTTAAAGTGTTACCAATTAAAGAGTGTTACTATAAAAGTGTTACATATCATAAAGTATTACATTAAAGTGTTACTTTAAAATGTTACATATTATAAAGTGCTACACAAAAGTGTTACCTTCGAAAAAGTGTTCCGACGTTAGTATTACCTATTGTCATTTATGTTGTAGTGAGAATGTTTGAAAGTCTGGTGGAGATGGGATGAAACCATACCCAATAGTCATGCAACGAGCTTCATACTTACCCCTCTTGTGATACGCCCCTTCAGTCACAACACATCCCGGAACAAAGTAAGAGAAACTAGATAGCATCGAAGGCGATGACCTAGTCATGTCAGCGTAGACGTCATGACCACGATCCCATAGCATGGATATAATAACACATCTGAGGGATGTTAAGGTGCAATATCCTCTCTATGCAACCCAATGTAATATCTCGTATTTTTAGGCATTTTATAAATTTAATTTAATAATTATAAAGTGCATTTTTAGTGTTTTTATGAAAATAAAGGCTTGACAAATTAATTTATTAACGAAATTCAATAAATTAAAAGTTAAAATAATTATTTTAAGGTTTTATAATTTTCAAAAAGTATTTTATGACATTTTAGTATTAGTTCAAGTTTTTTAAAAAGTTTCCTAATTGGGTTTTTAAGAGGTTTCCTTAAATGTTTTAAGACAAGGGCATAAAAGCAATTTCCATCATTAAGGTTATTTTAGTAATTTCACCAAAAATGATTCTGGGCCTATAAATACCCCTTTAAATCAGAATTTTTTGATTTTATTTTATGTTTTGTGTGTTTTTTTTTTTAAGTTTTAGAAAAGAGAAAAGAAAAAAAAGGTTTTAAACCCTAAAACCCGAAAGTCCTAAGCCCCCTTCGTCGACCTCTCGTCCGGCCACCTGTAGACCTGCGGCAGCAGAAGAGGCAGCAACCGCCGGCACACCGACGCCAGCCGGCCACTACCATCATCGTTGGTTGTCCCCTTCTTCCTCCCCTCAATTTGGTGTTCACAAGTAAAAAAAATTAAAAATTCTTTTTCAGTTCTTGTTTTAATCTTGTTGTTTCTACTGGAACACTACAAGAGGGGGGTGAATTGTTGTGTGCAACTTGTATGCGGAATTTAAACTATTTTGAACGAAATAAAGAGTGCGAGTGATATTTCTACGAGAAAAACTTCCTTGGCCCAAAGGAAGAAAACATCACTTCTATTATAGGCCTGTAATAATTTTTACAACCTAAATTCTCTAATTTCACTCGTTAGTTCCTGTAGGAACTTGATTCTCAATTCTCACTCTTTTTCTCTCGTTTATCTTTCTCTTTTTCTCCACTCTTCTCTCGTTCTCACACTTCTCTTTTTCTCACAGAGTACAACTCAATACAGAATCTAATACATTGAAAGAACTCATAAACTGGACTGGAACATCAAATTAAACTTAGACTCGTTTAATGCTCAAGTGTGTTCTTTGATGTTCTGCACTTCTTCTTCTGAAATTCTTGGAGTATTAATAGAGTGCCATAACCACGTACATTGATCGCCCACTATTCCATGACTTCTTCCACTGTCCCACGTATTTAGAACAGGAGAATAGGACCTTTTTGACTGAATATTTTACCGTTTCTTTTTGCCCATAATCCCATGATCTTATTCCTATAATCTAGGATTACCTAACAATATTTATTTGACTTCTTAAAAACCCTAGATGTGGTTTTATTCTTCAACAAAACCAGTCAGTTATTTAACTCCTAATATTAAGGCATTAAGGACAAGGTTGTTATGACCTAAATTATAACATGAATTAACCTAGACTTATTTGTGGGATACATTCCTTTTAACCTTTAGATATGATATTCCAACCAGATTTGAGACTCCAATGTATTCACAAAGATCCTAGAAAATTACTCTCATAATCTTCTTGGAATTCTTCTTCTCTTCATCAAGATACTTCGTAGGAATTGCATTGATGTTGTTCGCTTGTTCCTGTAGGAATAGATCGATTCTCGTACCTTGTTCCTACGCAACTGTGTTACTAAGGAACTTCTCTTCTATCTTCAATGTTACTTTGCAAGACTCTGCCTAGGAACTTCTCCTTGAAATTGGTTGTTAACTTGTCACGTTCCTACGCTGGAATGCTTTAATATAGCTCTAAGTTCCTTACTCTTTGCACCTGTGAAATCTCATAGGAACTCAAAGTATTTATTAGTTAAGTTTGTTTGTAGTAGTTATCATCAAAACTTTACTTTCAATTCATGGGTGAGCAATTTCCCCCTTTTTGATGATGACAAACCAAGGCAAACAAACTTAATAAAAACAATAAAAACATAAAGAACATAACTTTGATTTTTGATTTTTGATTTTATGATTTTTACTGATTTTTTGAATTTTGAAAGTTTAAAGTATGTACACTAACCTAAGACTAAGACTAGGATTATATACTTAGAATTTTTCAAGTTTTTAATAGAGTGAGAGAGAGTTAGGATTCAGACTTGATTTTATTATGCAATTGTTTTGCCTTTCTCTTCCCCCTTTTGGCATCATCAAAACTCATAACTACATTCCTTTTGGAACTTCTCATCACAACACCATTATTTCATATATAATGGTAGAGACCCCGCTTTTGGAAAGTTAATATGTATCTCAAGCAACAATCTTGCAATATTAGCCATCAAGATGCATCTAAAGAATCAAAAATAGAAGTATGACAGATATGTTCCCAAAAGTAAAAGAAAACAAGAAAAGGATTCACTACCCATAACTAATAATAATTTTATTGAAAAATAAAAGAAAAGAAAGAAAACAACGAAAACAAAGCAAAAGTAAAAACTGAAGAAAATAGAAATCCAAAGCAAAATATTACAAGAATATTGAAATAAGTTCTAAACAAGGAAAATGCAACTAAGAAGAAGTTGGACATAAGAGGGTTAAGGAGGCAGGGTAGTTTCTAGAGGAACATGGTCATCTGAGGTTTCTTCAGGAACAAAGGTAGGGGATGTTTCCATAGGAACTGAAGTGCTGGGAACCTCCTCTTCTGGTGCTTTTTTTTCAACAAGAGTTCCACCCTCACCTTCAGCAGAAGCAGTTCCAGCAGTTTTAGATGGAGTTCCTTTCACATTTTTCAGCTCTGCAATGCATGCCATAATTTCTGCATGCTTCTTGTCGTAAGACAACATAAAGGAACTCAAGGCCTGTCTCATCATGAAGACTTGACCTTCAACATCCTGCTGTTTCTTTTGGATTTCCTTAAGGAACTGTTCCAACTACTCTGTCTTCCCAGGAACCAGAACCTCAATTTCAGTGGTTTTAATCCCCTTAGCATCATGATCAATAGTAGGAGGCTCACTATCAGACTTGTTGAGAAGTCTCCTACTCTTCCTTACCTTTGACTTTTCTTCTTCCTCCCTCTTATTTTTCTCCTCTAACCTCAAAATCTCGGTGTACCACTGACTATGCCCACGTAAAACACCAAAATTCAGTCCATTCAAGGTAGAAACTTGAATGTACCGCTCCTTCTTCATCCCAACTTTCCCATACCCCTCCAATGGAACATTAAAGCTTTTGAAAATTTTTGTTAGCAAAGTTCCATAACCAACTTTCAATCCACTTGGAACAGTGTGATCCAAGTGCGAAATCATCAAGCTTGGGAAATTTACTTGCACATTAAACAAAAGACAGTAAATAACTGCACAATCTAGCAAATTAGCTTCACCCCTCTTCTGTGTTCGTGGGAACACAGTTCTCCACACAACATTAAACATTAATTTTCCAAGAGGTAAAAGCGAATTGTGATCAATTTTATTCACTCCCTTTTCCCTCCTAATTCCGTCAAAATCTCATCCTTTCCCACCTTTCCAATCTTCAGATTATATCTACCCTTAAAGTAATTATCATAACCCTCATTCGGAACCTCAAACAACTTAGTCAAATAATCAGCATCAAAAGAAATCTCAACATCATTCACGGAACTAGTGATAGTTCCTTTAGCGGCAAATCCATAGTTTTCACAAAATTCTTGGATTGCTCTAGGATGCGTATCATCAATTCCGTGTTCACTTAGAAATTTTATCCACCCTTGATTATCAACAACATCCAACAACTCCACATAACCAGCCGAACTACACCAATCTAAATCTGAAAACAAACCCAGAACGTACTTACTTGCGTCCGCTTCCAACGTTTTTGTTGAGTCATCCCAAACATCAACGTCTTCATCTTCATCAGTTGGTTCGACTTCCTCCCTTTTTTGTTTTTTGTCAACCATGGAGGAACTGGGTTTGGTTTTGGATTTTACGG
The DNA here is from genome assembly GCA_016808085.1 of Suaeda aralocaspica. Taxonomy (NCBI): domain Eukaryota; kingdom Viridiplantae; phylum Streptophyta; class Magnoliopsida; order Caryophyllales; family Amaranthaceae; genus Suaeda; species Suaeda aralocaspica. The sequence continues at coordinate 2,790,010 of PYUH01000180.1, forward strand.
TGAGTTTTTTGGCCAGTCGTTGCATGGGTTTGGTTGTGGGGGTTTGAATTTCAGTTTCAAGAGAAGATGAATGTTGAGTATCCATGGTTAATAAAGAGTATAAGGCTTAAAGTTTTGGGGTTTTTGAAGAGTGAGAAAGTGAAAAGAGATTAAACGAGAGAGAGAGATTTTACGGTTGAGAGTGAAAGGTTTGGTGTGGATAGTGGGTTGATTAGATGGGTATTTAAGGGAAAAGTAATGCATGTATGTAGGATAGTTAATTTGGTACCTTTTGGTGAATTCCTTTTAAATGCATTCCCCCTATTTATGTGAAATTGGTTGCCAATTTTTTCATGGAATTTAAAACTCAAAAATAAAATATACATCCTATTGGGTAGGAATATGAAACAATTATAAACAAAAATTAATTTCTAGAACATATTGCAAATCTTCTTAATTAAATCATCTTAGACAAGCAATCATGACACTAAGGATATTGATAGACATTTGCGAGTTATATCAATGTTCCTACGGGAACATGCATTCGCACATGATTTGTGATGAAAGATGCATATAGAAACTTCGTTACAAATAATGACATACCTGGAGGAATTTCATGGCTTTTATTACAATTTTATCAATCCGAGTTCCATCCTCATCTTCTCATGTCTCTCTTTATTCAATGGCTTTGTTAAGATGTCTGCAATTTGATTTTCATTTTGACAAAATTCAAGTTTTTTCAAACCTTTTCCTACATTGTCCTTAAGAAAATGATGACGAATATGAATGTGTTTGACACGTGAGTGGTGAACTGGATCTTTAGAAATACATATAGCGCTATTATTATCACAATAAATAGGAATGCAATTATCGATAATACCAAAGTCCCTTAGTTGTTGTTTTATCCAAAGCACCTGGGAACAACATGCAGCAGCAGCTACATATTCTACTTCAGCAGTGGACAAAGCAACAGTGTTTTGCTTCTTGGAACTCCAAGATACTAAACATGTTCCAAGGAACTGAACCATACCTGATGTGCTTTTTCTATTTACCAAGTCACCTGCATAGTCCGCATGTGCAAATCCTGTTAACTCAAATGTGTCACATTGAGGATAGTATGAGGATAGATCATCAGTTCCTTTCAGATATCTCAATATCCTCTTGACAGCTGTTAAGTGTGACTCCTTTGGATTTGTTTGGAACCTAGCACAAACACCAACACTGTAAGCAATATCTGGTCTACTAGCAGTTAGATACAATAAGGATCCTATCATTCCTTTGTATAGATTTTGATCCACACTTGTTCCACTAGGATCCTCATCCAATCTGGAATTAGTTCCCATAGGAATATGGTTCGTCTTTTACGTTCCCATCCCATATTTTTTTAGAAGTTCCTTAATGTACTTTTGTTGGTGAATGTAAGTTCCTCTCTCAGTTTGCTTGATTTGCAAGCCAAGAAAGAAATTTAACTCACCTATTAGACTCATTTCAAATTCCCTGCTCATTAGATTAGTAAATTCTTGACACAAGGATTCGTTAGTAGCACCAAATATTATATCATCAACATAAACTTGAACAATAAGAAAATCAGTTCCTTTGGATTTTATAAACAAAGTTTTATCAACTTTTCCTCTTTTAAGACCATTTTCCAAAAGAAACTTTGACAACCTCTCATAACATGCTCTAGGAGCTTGCTTCAACCCATAAAGAGCCTTGTCAAGCTTATAGAGATCGTTTGGAAATTTAGGATTTTCTAAACCATGAGGTTGTTCCACAAAAACATCTTCATTAAGAAAGCCATTTAAGAAAGCACATTTACCATCGATTTGATACAATTTAAAACCCATAAAAGAGGCAACAACTATTAAAAATCTAATAGTTTCTAACCTAGCAACTGGAGCAAAAGTTTCTTCAAACCAATTCCTTCTTGTTGATTATAGCCTCTAACTACTAACCTGGCCTTGTTCCTGATGATTGTGCCGTACTCATCTAGCTTGTTCCTTTCGAATTGATTCAGCTCATCTTGCATTGCTTGGATCCAAACAACAGTCTCGAGTGCTTCTACATGATTTTGAGGCTCCATGATGGACAAGAATGCATTAATGACACATAAGTTCCTTACTTGAGATCTGGTCTGAGTTCCTTTCGTAATATCACTAATAATTAGATCAATTGAATGAGACTTCTGGTGTTTCCAAGGTTTAGACTAGAAGTCTCTAATAGGAACTACGGTCTCTCCAGTTTCTCTGGGAACTCCTTCTGATCGTCCTTCTGGATCAGTGGTGTTTTCTTCATGTTCATCGTTGTATGGAATTTCATTTACTGTTCCTTCAGGAACTGCCTCATCATGCCTTTTAATTTGGAACTGATCTTCAGGAACTCTTGCTTGTTCCTTATTAGATGTTAAGTCTTCTTCATCTGGATCACTTCTAACCAACCATATTTCGAAGTCCTCATGTTCATGCAAAACATTAGTATCTACACTATTTAGCCTATAGTTAGTTTCATCAAAAATAATATGTACACTTTCCTCGACACTTAATGTTCTCTTATTGTAAACTCTATAAGCCTTACTATCAGAAGCATACCCTAGGAACACAGCTTCATCACTCCTTTCATCAAATTTCCCTAAGTTCCTTTTACCATTATTATGGACGAAACGTTTACAACCAAATGTTCTAAAGTGAGACACATTAGGTTTTTCTCCTCCAAAAAATTCATATGGAGTTCTGTTAGTGATGGGTCTAGTCATGACTCTATTTATAATGTAACAAGTCATATTCATTGCTTCTGCCCAGAAGTTCCTTGGGAGTCCGCTTGCTACGAGCATCGTTCTTGCCATGTATTCTAAGGTTCTATTTTTCCTCTCCACAAGACCGTTTTGTTGAGGTGTTCTTGGAGCTGAAAAATTGTGATCCATACCATGTTCCCTGCAAAACTCATAAAACTTATAATTTTCAAATTCCTTTCCATGGTCAGATCTTAAATTTATAAGTTGATAACCATAAGATTTTTGAACCTTCTTAGCAAAGCAGGTAAATTCATCAAATGTTTCATCTTTCCTATGAAGGAACATAGTCCATGTATATCTAGAGTAATCATCAACAATAACCAAGACATATAGCTTACCTCTCCGTCTTTGGACTCTCATGGGCCCACACAAATCCATATGGATGAGTTCTAATTGTTTTATGGAGCTCACGAACTTTTTGCTTTTAAATGAACTTCTAACACGCTTGCCTCTAGCACACGCACCACATATTTTATCACATAGGAACCTAATGTTAGGTAATTCAACAACAAGTTCCTTTGATCTAAGTTTATCAAGTATGCGGAGACTAGCATGTCCAACACGTTTATGCCAAAGTAGGGGATCATCCTCAATCACATCTAAACAAGAAAATGTACTTTTGGAACTTCATGTAAATCAACGATATAGGTGTTCCCTTTGCGTTTTCCCTCAAGTGCAACTTGATTAGTGTGATTGTTTATGATTTGAAATTGCTCATTAGTAAAACAAACAGAATCCCCTTTATCGCAGAATTGGGAGATGCTAAGTAAGTTGTGTTTAAGACCATCAACAAGAAAAACATTATCAATTGCATGGGAACTTGACTTACCAACCTTACCCAAGGCAACTATGTTACCTTTTTTATTATCACCAAACGTCATAGTTCCCCCTGAGTAGGCTGCCAGTGAGAGAAACTTAGATTTGTCACCTATCATGTGCTTGGAACAACCTCTATCAAGGTACCACATGTTGTTTCCCCTCACTAGCACCTGCAATACAGATTAGATGTTAGGTGTAGGAACCCAGGTTTCCTTGGGTTCCTCTGTAGACACATCATCATTTAATTTTTCAATCCATACCTGTTTTACGTGTCTAGCGTTTACATCTAAACTGGAGTTCCGTTTGGAACATTGGCCTTTTAGATGACCCGTGTTCCCACAAAACAGTCACACTTTGCTACTTGGAAGTTCCACGTATTTATTCTGCTTTCCCACTTTCTTTTTATAATTAAAACTAAGACCTTCCGTCGTTTTTGTTTGGGCATTAAGAATCCATGTTGGAACTTTATGTTGATCATCCTTTTTGTTCCTTAAATTAGTGAGTTCCATTTTAACATCGTCAAGTTCCTTCATAAGCTCCTTGATGACTGAATCATTTAGTGTTCCTTCAGTGTAACTCTTATTTAGATTGGTCAACTTGTAGCAATTTAGTTCCATAGTGAGTTGACTAAGTTCCTTTCAAAGTTTTTCAACTTTTACCTTTAAATTCGTATTTTGATCTAATAAGTCGAAAAATCTTTTCTAAGTTTCAGTTTTATTTAACCTTAGCCAATCAGTGTGTTCCTTACGATTTTGAAGAGCCTTTTCACATTCAGTTTTTACTCGTAATAAATGAGTCTAGTTTTTGTGAAAATTTAGTACTAGATCTACTAATTCATGTTTAGAAAAAGCATCAAGAAGATCGGAACTTGGAAATCCCTCGTTAGTGTGTTCCTCGTGGACCTCGTTCCTGTCAGTTCTTGCCATCAATCATATGTTGGCAACTTCTTCATCAGGTTGTTCCTCTTCATCTTCTTCGCTTTCAGAATTCCCTTGTGTTGGCACACGAATTCCCTTGTGTTGCTAGCGAATTTTCTGCCTGTGTTCCTATAGGAACTTTGATTCTTGTTGAGAGCCCTTTTGAACCTTCTGACCAGCAGCGCTGCCTCATCATCTTCTTCTTCTGATTCGTCACTTTCAACTTTCAAGGCCAGCCCTTTTCATCTGGAACTTTCTCCAGTTCCTCTAAGATGCAATTCATGGGTCAGCAAGGAACCAACAAGTTGTTCAATGTTAAACTTTGTGAAATCCTTTGTTTTTATGAGTGCAGTAACCTTGGCTCTCAATCTTTCATCTTGTGGTAGACTCCTCAGCACTTTCCTAACCTGCTCATCGGTAGGTATATCTTTTCCAAGAGAAGAAAGCTGATTGGTGATATTAATAAAGCGAGTAATCATATCTTGTACTGGCTTTCTAGGTAACATTTCAAAACGCTTATATTTACACATTAATAAATCGATTTTAGATCATTTTACTTCACTAGTTCCTTCATGAGATACTTTTAATAAATCTCATATTTGATTAGCGGTCTTGCACCCCATGACACGGTTGTTTTCATGTGGTTCAATACAACAATGTACCAATTTAGTAGCACGTGCATTAGTTTTCATTTTTTTAAAATCTTTGTTTTCATATTCAGAAATCAATTTAGGAAATACTTTATTATCAGTGTTAGTTTTTATTACCTCATAGTCGTCTACATCAGTTTGTTAATAAAGCCATGTGGCAAGCCTTGATATAGCCACATGTCAGCCAGAAACTGGACCACGTGTCCAATTGTTAATAACTAAAAGTCCAAGTGCCATTGCCACATGGCAATGACTAGACCACCAAGGTGGGCCCACACAGCCACGTGTCGTTATAAGACTGGGCCACGTGTCCACAAAAATAAATAGAAGGAGAGCAACCCTCCACCACTTGTCGTAATCTTATTCGATATTGCAAGATAGGCTTAAAGGTAACATTTGGGCCTTGAAGAAATATCAAACAATTAGACGATGACAAATGTCGCACCTCTATTTGCTAGCCACCAAACCCAAGGGCTATAAGTACCCCTCAAAATCATCATTTTGGGAGCATTCAATTTTCATTCATTCATACATCATACATAGAGAATTTCTCTCTCTAGCTTCTCTCTAGATTACTTAGTTGTTAATTATTGCTAATTTGCTTTAATTCTCTTACACATACTTACTTAAGCATTGGAGGGGGAAAATATCCTACAAGGATTTTATTCCCTTGTTTTGCAGGAATCCGAGGTACGGACATTGAGGGGTGAACAAGTCCACAACTGTCCATCTGACGTGTAGTCCTCTAGTTCTCTCCCCGCGTAATCAGTTAAAGGGACACCTCCAGGATTTTATACTACATCCTTTGGCGCCGTCTGAGGAGAGGGCACCTGAGGATGACAGGTGGTTCACTTCCTACAGAAGATGAGACTCGGTACCTTAATCAATCCGGAAACTATGAAACCGGACAAGGAACTGCCTCTCCTAAGGGGAAAGGAGTTGAGGATCATCCCGTGACTATGGGTCAACTCAAAAGTATCTTGGAAGGTCTCAAGGAGTCCTTTACGGATACTCTACGGGAGCATTCCTCCAAGAGAACTCATGAGGAAGTTGATCCACGTCAGAGAAAGCTTAAAGGAAAGATGGATGAAGAAGATCAAGGTGAAGGAAGACTCACTTTCCAAGAGAAATCTGAGAGAATTAAGAAGGAAAGAACTCCACTTAAAACACATTGGGGTACACTTAAGAAGTATCCTGTCACCCCTAAGTTTAAACCTAAACGGGAGGTGACAAAAGGGTATACAGAGGCAAGTAAGACGAATTCCGATGCCAGAGAATTCATTGAATTCAAGAAATCATTATCTCATGATGCTAGAGAGTATCTTGAGGCGAAGAAGACTTCAAGCAAGGATTCTAGAGAAGTTCTTAATGAAAGAAGGGCATCAAGTAAAGATACAAGGGAGTACTTGAACTCCAAACAAGCCCAACAAGAACAGAGACGTTTTGACACGTCGGGTTCATCTGCAACCAAGGAAATGTCAGATTGACACCATTTTACTAATGAGTTAGATAAGCATGATGATGAAGGGAATTTGAGGTATAAGATTGAGAGGAAGAAAGCTGAAAAGGCAGATCAGTCCAGAAGGGAACAAATGATCAAATATTGGAAGAACAAAGTAAGACTTGAGGAGCTGTACATGGCCAAGCAGGTGCCTAATGATCCTACGGGGATCATCGGAGATAAGGTGGGCTCCATGTCTTTGAACTGGAAAACCCCATTTGCTGCACCAATCATGATGGATCCTTGCCCAGTTAAGTTTAAGATGCCTAATGTAGAGGCTTTTGATGGAACAACTGATCCAGAAGAGCACTTGGCAACCTACAAACACTTGATGTATTTTCAAGGTTTGGATGATGCAACCTGGTGCCGCTATTTCCCGGCAACACTTAAGGGAATAGTGCAGAATTGGTTTAATACCCTACTAGATCAGTCTATTAACAATTTTCATGAACTAAGTACAACTTTTGTACATCATTTCATGGCCAACAAGCGTGAGAAAAATACTAGCATGCACTTAGCTAAGATAGTGCAAGGTGAAAAAGAATCTTTAAGAAGCTATGTCCAACGATTCAATCTTCAATCATTGCAGATACCTAACCTCTCTTAAGGAGTTGCCTTTGATAGATTCTTCAGAGGACTCCGCGATGGAACATTTAAGTTTGATGTTGTCAGAAGAAATTGTAAAAACTTGAAGGGGATCTTGGAGGAGGCTGAAGGCTTCATCTACGCTTAGGAGTTATGTGCTTCCACCCGCAAGGATAAGAAGGAAAATAAGAAGAATGATCATAAATCAAAAACCAAAGATCAGAAGAGACATGCCACAAGGATGGCTGGCTCATCAAGCAAATAAATGCTCAAAACAGGACTAGAAAGGCGAATGATACGCTGAAATTTGAATTCACTAAGGATCTCCATTCAGTCTTCAAGGAGATCCGTGGGAAATTTAACATTGATGATCCACCCCCGTTGAGAAGCGCAAAGAGGATCGAGATTCAAGTAAATATTGCTACTTTCACAAAGATGTAGGGCATCATACCAATGATTGCTTCAATCTTCGAAGGACCCTTGAAGCTCTTGCTGCTAAAGGGAAGATTAGTCAACATTTAATAAAATCCTCTGACAAGAGTGCAAAGCAGAAGTCAGACTCTAAAAATGAATTGACAAAGGAGGGCTATGAAACTAAACATGTTTTCTAGGTAATCTCGGGGGGCTTTGCAGCCGAAGGTCCAACTATGAAGGGAACTAAGGAATATGTTCGACGCCTAGTTCGGAAATCATCTCCTGAGACTGGGGCAAATGCCAAAACTAAATTCCCGGAAGTACTGATCAGTGACAGGGACTGGGGAAAAGTTCGAACACCCCATGATGATCCCCTAGTAGTAGAGCTGAAAGTGGCAAATATGAAGGTAAAGAGAATACTTGTTGATGCAGGAAGTTCATCTGATATAATCAGTTACATTTGTTCGAGAAATTTGAAGTATGATTCATCAAAGTTAGAACCCATCCACAATCCCATCATTAGGTTTGGAGGAGGAATTATCAACCCCTTGGGAACTGTGACTTTGCCGGTTCATATGGGAGATAAAGACTGTGCTTGAAACATGTTCGTCAAGTTCCTTGTAGTGAAAGTGCTACAGGCATAAAATGTGATTCTTGGAAGGCCAACACTTAATCTTGTTAGGGCAGTTATTGTTACCCACCTCATGCTCATGAAGTATCAGTGTAACAATGAAGTTGTGGGAACAATTCATGGAGACCAGCTACTGGCAAGAGAGTGCTATGTTACTGCATTTAAAGTAAAAGCTTGGTAGCGTGATAGTGGCGAACTAAGTAAGAAAAGAAAAGTAGAAGAAGCTCCCAAGGATCAAGTAATGGCTGTTCATAGCTTAAAACAAGTCCCAAGACCTCAACCTGGAGGTGAGCATGAAGATTTTGTGTTGCATGAGATGAAGCCTGCTAAAACAGTCAAGATTGAACAGGCACCTGTCGAACATGTTGGGACAGGGATAAGAGCTTTACTTAGACAATACAAAGATATTTTTGCATTTGAAGTTGAAAAAATGTCGGTAATTGATCCCGAGGTAGCTGTTCATAAACTCAATGTTAAGCATGAGATGAGACCTGTCAGGCAGAAGAAAAGAAATCTTGGTGAAGTTCATAACAAAGTTGCGGATGAAGAGGTAAAAAAGTTATTAGAAGCGGGATTAATCATATCCGTCCATGCCAATATCTCGATTGGGTGGAAAATGTTGTATTGGTGCCAAAACCCAACGGGACAATGAGAATTTGCGTGGATTACACAAACTTAAACAAGGCGTGTCCTCAGGACAGTTTTCCTTTGCCTAAGATCGATCGATTGGTTGATTCTACAGCTGGACATGCCTTGTTGAGTTTTATGGACACCTATTTTAGTTTTCATCAAATTCCTTTATGGGAGGACGATGAGGAAAAAACAGCTTTTGTTACAGAAACAGGTCTGTATTGTTATACCAGAATGCCCTTTGAACTAAAGAATGCTCCAGCTACCTTCCAGAGATTGGTCAATGAGGTATTCAAGCAGCAGTTGGGAAGGAACATGGAAGCATATACTGATGATATGATTGTTAAATGTAAAGAGTCTAAAGATCATGTAGCAGATTTGAAGGAAACTTTTGAAACTTTGAGAAAGTATATGATGAAATTGAACCCAAAAAAATGTGTCTTTGGTGTTACATCAGGCAAATTTCTTGGATTCCGTGTTGACGAGAGAGGGATTGAGGTCAATCTATACAAGGTCAAGGCCATGTTAGACATGAAATCTCCCCATAGCGTAAAGGAAGTCTAAAAGCTAACTGGGTGCTTAACAGCCTTGGGAAGGTTCCTGTCAAGGGTAGGAGATAAGTGCCACTTCTTCTTTAATACGATCAAGAAGAAGGCCAACAAATTTGAATGGACCCAATCAGCAGAGGAAGCCTTTATTAAATTAAAGGATCATCTCCATTCTCTTCCCAAGTTGGTAAGCCCCAAGGAAAAAGAAATTTTGTATATGTACCTTGTTGTATCAGAATATGCACTCTCGGCTGTCTTATTAGTTAAGAGGGACGGAGTTCAACAACCGGTTTATTTTGTCAGCCATATTCTCCAGAAGGATGAACTGAGATATTCTACGATTGAGAAGTTTAGATTAGCATTGTTTTCAGCAAGCAGAAAACTGAGGCCCTACTTCTTGTCCCACCAGGTAGTTGTTTACACGGATCAACCGCTTAAGTCATGCCTAACCAAGGAATCTTCTGGTAGGATGCTTAAGTGGGCCATCGAGTTGAGTTCATTTGAGATTTCGTATAAACCCAGGAAAGCAATTAAAGGACAAGTGTTTGCCAACTTTATTGTTGAAATGACCACGCCACATATCGAGAAGCCAAGTATTGACCACTGGACACTTCATGTTGATGGATCATCCACCCAAAATGGATGTGGAGCGGGAATCATATGCAAATCCCCTAAAGGACATTTGTATGAGTATGAAATGAGGTTCAAATTTCAAACTTCGAACAATGAAGCTGAGTATGAGGCCTTAATTGCGGGAATTTAAATGTGTAAAGCCGCTGGTGCAAAGAAGATAGAGGCTATGTTCGATTCACAATTGATTGTGAGTAAATCTTGGGAGACTATGCAACCCATGATGAGGGCATGAGAAGGTATTTGCAAATGTTGCAAGAAGAAGTTAAGGATCTCGAAAGTTTTGAGTTGATGCAAGTTCCCCGATTTGAGAACAATCAGGCTGATGCCCTGTCCAAGTTAGCTAGTTCTGCCATAGGAGATCACCCCGAACTGTTTTTTGGGAAGTTAAGGAGAAGAAGAGTATTGATAAGGAAAGAGATGTAAACTTCATCAGTAGGGGAAGTTCATGGATGGATGAAATCATCGCTTATAAAACAGATGGAACCCTACCAGCCGATGCAAGACAAGCTAAGTATGTCAAGGCCAGAGATACGTGGTTTGTGTTATGGCAAGGGCAAATATACAAGAATTCGTTTACTCATTCGCTGTTGAAGTGCATCACCCCCGAGAAAGGTAAAGAAATTTTGGAAGACATTCATGAGGGGTTTTGTGGGTCTCATATAGGGGGACGAGCCTTAGCTAAAAAAGCACTTCGCACAGGGTATTACTAGCCATCATTGAGACAAGACGCTATGAATTATGTCAAGAAATGTAAGAAATGTCAGATGTATGGAAATTTTCACCACCAACTAGCTAATGTTTCTATCCCAATCATCAATCCACTTCCTTTTGCCAAGTGGGGCATGGGCATCCTTGGTCCATATCCTCAGGCCTCGGGGAAAAGAAAGTAGGTGTTGGTAGCTGTGGACTACTTCACCAAATGGTGGAGGCTGAGTCGATGAAGAGTATCAAACACTCGGATGTACAATGGTTTATATGGAAGAAACTTATCACGAGATTTGGAATTCCACAGTCTATCGTGTCTGATAATGGTTGGAAATTCGAGACACCCAAGTTGAGAAAATGGTTGGAACACCAGGGTATCTCAGCTAACTTTGCTTCCGTTGGCTATCCTCAGGCCAATGGACAAGTCGAAGCTTTTAATAAAATTATCAGTGATGTACTGAGGAAGAAACTTGAGAAAGAAAAAGGACTATAGGTTGATGAATTGTATAATGTATTGTGGTCGATAAGCACAACTGTCAAGAATTCAACTGGCGAAACTCCCTTCATGTTGGTGTATGGAGCCGAAGCTGTTCTTCCCATTGAAATGTGTGAAACCTACTCTCTGAGTGATGCTCTATGACGAGAACGCGAATTGGGAATTGATGAAAGCTGCTCTTAACACTTTACCTAAAGTAAGGGGCAATACCTTGTTTAGACAGCAAATGTACAAGCTTCGGATGTCAAGAGAACACAACAAGGGCGTTAACCATAGGCCGATGAAGCTTGGTGATTTAGTTCTAAGGAAAATGGAAGCCATAGGAAGGGCTAATGAGAAAGGAAAGTTGACTCCAAACTGGGAGGAGCCCTATGAAATTATTGTAGTTATTCGAGATGGTACTTATCGGCTTAGGAGTATAGATGGGTACGAGCTACCACGGACCTGGAATGCTAATAATCTAAAGAAGTATTACATGTAACCTTGAGTTGTGGAATCAGATGAGTAGGCTTTAAGGCAACATTAACGGGTTTATATTTGTATTAAACTTGGCTAAGGGTTATAATTAATGAAAACTCTCTTCCTCTATATGTGATAATATGACTTATTGCATCTCATTTTGCTTACTAAGCAACACTAGGGCAAGATCCCAAACTCATACCTTGTCACTTAAGCAAAAAGAGACTTAAAGCAAAGAAAGTAGGACTACGAGTCTTAAAAAAATTGACCAAGTGTCTTAAAACTATGACCAAGGGTCTTTAAGAAAAAGGGCATGGCCCCATGAATTAACCGCGGGTTAATGTTTGGAAATTAAAAGCAAAAAGAGTCTTTTTTACCAAACAAGGGCACGTACCCTCATAAGTGATTATGAATCACCAAAGTTAAAGACTGACATTTAGAATTTTGCCTACATGTAGGATAAATAAAGGAAAAAAGTCATTAATAGGGCAATGCCCCCATACATGTTTGTACTAGGGCAAAAACTCTTACTACGGACAGATTAATATCAGTTTCAATCCCTAAGTTTAAGGGCAATCAATATGATTGATTGATTCATCACTCCTATTGAGTAATGAATCAATCAAATTTTAAAATTTGTAAACTCAAGGATCTCAATATTATGAGAAAGTGTGATTTTAAAATCACCAGAGTTAATAAAGCAATGGATACAAGAGTTCAAGTTATTTTTATAATCATATGATAAAAAAGAAGAGTTTAAGGTTCATAATTAGGTTACCTAAGGGGAGACCAAACTTGTTACCTAAGCTGTTATGTTTGGTATATCCGGTGTTATACGATGACGCCGAGTATGCCAAAATTTGATTTGAACATGTTAGACTAGGTCACCTAAGGGGAGACCGAGTTTATTATCTAACTCATTGGTGTTGGCACATATGGTTTTATACAATGACGCCGAATGTGCCAAAAGATGATTCAAACAAATGCAACCAAGTCACCAAAAAGGGGGCCGGGTCTAATGTCTACTTGTCTACATTTGACAAACCCGATGTCATATGATGACACCGGACATACCAAAACTTTGGTCAATCATATAAAACTCGGTCGTCTCAAGGGGTACCGAGTTTAGTACTTTATTTATTACGTTTGAAACATCTGGTGTCATATGATGACTTTGTATGAATCAATATGACTATAAGCGAAGTGGGATATTTCATGAAATTGTCGATTATTAAAGTATCAAGTCTCTAAGAGAGGCACCAATGAAATAAAACTCGGAGCTTTCTAAATATATTAGATTCTAATTTAATGTCTTTTCAAGCCTGTAACCCAGAGCTTTATTTAATGTATTTCTAAGTTAAAGACATGAAAGTTACTACATGAACTTTCAGTTACACTCATGAATATGATATGAGTCTATAACTTGGTGAAAATCTCAAAGTTATGAAATCTCAGAGTTATGGAAATTTCTAAGTTGTTATAAGTTTAAATCTTGCAGTAAACTATCTAATGCACTCCAACATATATGTTATTCATAATTGAAAAATGGGAAATGCATAAGATAGTTTATAAGTTTCTAAGTTAAATAAGTAAGTGTGCTTGTTAACTCCTTCAATAAGTTTTTATAAGTAGATAAAAACATATAAGTTTCTTATAGCATAACACTTGGAAACTAATGGCTAAGGGTTTTATGAACTCTCAAAATCTATAAGAGTCATACAACTATAAGTTGCTAGCTAGTTTGATATATAAAAGCATGGAAAATAGAAACAAGTATGAAAGACAAGTGATGCAATTCCAAGGCATCAAGTTTCACAAATAAAAGCGCACGAGGACACAAATGTATGATACAATAAGTTGGAATAAAAACCAACAATAAATATTGAGATTGATAAAGAGTTATACAAGCTAATAAGTTGGTAAGAAAAGAAGTTAATATTCAAGGGGTGGTTGGTGTTGGTTGATCAACAGTGGTGGAGACAGTGATGTCTGCTCCAACACCAACTTCTTTTTCTTTTTTGTTCTTCTCTTCATTCTCATCATCATCTGCTTCAGCATCACCTTCCTCATCGTCGTCATCCTCGGCATCCGAGAAGCTAAAAGGACTGGGAGGAGTGTCTCCACATAGCTTTGCCAAGTGAGCCCTGGTGGCATAATCCAATCTTTTTTCAAAGTATTGGTAGGGAACATACTCCTCAAGACCCAGTTTCCAAGCCTCAGCAATCCTTTCTCTAGTGGATTCTTCTCCCTCCTGATACTTTTGAACCGCAAACTGTCCGGCTTGGTTCGGCTCATCTGCCTTCTTCTTTTCAGCCTCCTCTAGCTTAGCATTGGCAGCCTTCAACTGCTCCTCCAACTAGGCTATCCTCTTGGCGGCTAACGCGACCTTAAACTCCGCTGCAGATTTATCCGACTTCAGTTGCTCAAAGTCAATCTCCTTCTTCTTTTCTTCCTCCAACTCATTCTAAAGTTCCAAGTTATTTTTTGCCATCACCAAGTTTTGCTCTTTAGCTACACCTAGCGATCTTGACAACTCATTTACAACATGGGAATTCTCCACTTGAATTCTCTTAACTTGTTCACTCAGATAGGTCTCACAGATGGTGAGCATCTTTGCTGCTTTGGCTCTCTCCTTTTTCATTTGAGCCACCATCTTCTGGAGGTATTGAAGTCGAAAGATGATCTGTAAAAGTAAGAGTGGCACTACGAGTTAGAGACAAAAACAATGAAAGTTTGCAAAAAATTTCTAAGTGTTGAAGACTATACCTCCATGCGACTGTTGAAACATGGACCCAACTGTCCGTCCAGAATCCCTCTAAGGGATTCCTTGAAATCCATGTCTCCGCAGCGGAGAATTTCTCTGACGACTCCCTTACTATAGTTGGAGTCGAAGGTCTTGGAAGTGGAAGGGATGTTACACTCTTTGTCGAGGAAGTCCCTGTCCGGGTCAGAAACATCTGTAGTTGGAAAGGGAATGGTTATGGCACGAGGATCTCTGGGAGGCCTAATGAAGTCTCGAGATCAAGTACTCGACACAGTAGTAACAACATAATGAACGAATTTGATACCTGATGCCATAGCAGCTTCAACATACTCCAAAGGCATGTTTTTAATGGCCTCCTGCATGCCGGCTGTGGGGTCCTTGTCCGGTGGAGGAAGGTCGTGAGGGTCCTTTAAGGAAGGATCTTTATTTATTCCTCCAATGGTGAGACTAGCACGTCTGGCCTCATCCTACTCCCATGGAGTCATTAGTCCATCCTCCATCTCATAGGGATTTTCGAAGGGAGGGACAATTAGGGAGGAACGAACAGATTTCTCCTTTCGTGTATATTGGACCTCCGTGGAAGGGGTAATGTTAGTAGGCCGAGAAGGTGAGTCCAAAGACTCGTAATTGGTCAAAGCATATGGCTTTGACTTTTTGGAGGACTTTATGATGAGAGGAGAGGTTGAACTTTATTTTCTCTTCAGCTTCATAGGGATGGGTTTCATCTTTTCCTTTCCCTTGTCCTTTTCTTTTTTGTCATCTTTCTTTTCTTTACCCAGCACTGAAGGCCGGGTACTCCTTGTTGACTGAGAAATAAACCAAGTATAAGTGGTTAGGAGTGAAAAATAAAAACTTCATAAACATAAGCCTATAAGGCCATAAAACACCGAGTGTGCCAAAAGTTCATTCAAGGACATTTAACTCAGTTATCTATGAGATAAATGAGTAGGGAAGTAAAAATACTTAAAGGTCGAATGTTCCAAAAGCTCATTGATATGAATTAAACTCGCCCTAAAAAGGTCATTGAAAGTTGCCAAAAGTGGATTCACACTCCTTTATCTCGCTCACTTACGAAGAGGTCGAGTATAATCAGAGTCTTATTATTTTTGACACATCCGGTGTCATATGATGACGCTGGATGTGCAAAACTTCATTCAATCCCATTAAATTTGACACGTCTGGTGTCATACGATGACGTCGGATATGCCAAAATTTCATTCAATCCTATCAAACTATGTCACCTAAGGGGAGACCTAGTTTGATATTTTATTTACAAAATTTGACACACTCGGTGTCATATAACGACACCGGATGTGCCAAAACTTGGTTCAACTCTGTTAAACTAGGTCACCTAATGGGAGACCGAGTTTAATACTTAACTTATAAAATTTTACACATCCGGTGTCATATGATGACGCCGAATGTGCCAAAACTTGGTTCATTAAACTAGGTCACCTAAGGGGAGACCGAGTTTAATACTTAACCTCTAAAATTTGACATATCCGGTGTCATATGATGACGCCGGATGTGCCAAAACATGGTTCAACTCTATTAAACTAGGTCACCTAAGGGGAGACCGAGTTTAATACCTAATTTATTAAATTTGGCACATCCAATGTCTAATTGACACCGAACGTGAATAACTTAGAAATTTTATATGAAGCTATAAAGCTGTTATGAAAAGTGAAAAAATCACTATTTTTTAAGAAATGAAAAGTTTACATCCACCAAGTTCATACAATGAGTAATACCGAGTCTAATGGGTGATAGTGCAGATTTGGCAGACTCGGCAATGAAGTGAGACCGAATATACAGATGAATAAATAATATTTGGAAGACTCGGGAACAGATATTACCTCGGTAGAAGCTTTTTTTTTAAGGGGAGTTTGACCCTTTGATAAAGCAAGGCGACGCAGGAATTCTTGTTGATCCATCCGTCCTTTCTTCTTGTCAGGAAGTTTTTTAAAGCCTTGGCTACAGATTAAAACATCAAGTGTTAAGTACAATGTCAATTGAAATGTTTCATTAAGAAAAAGGAATGAGACCTACCAGAATCGGCTCCATGCACTAACCCACAAGCTTCTAAAAACTTCTGATCAATGAAGAGATATTTAAAGGGGATCCAAGAGGATGGAATACAATAGGCCATACCCTTATACGTCCCAGAAGTCTTTTTCAACAGGTCTAAAATGGCTTAGTTAGAATCCGTAAATTTGGGAGGGTTAGACACTTTTCCCTTATACTTTGGACTTAAATTCCATTTCGTCAAACGGGCAACGTATTCGGGGTCACCATGTTTGATGAATAAAAAATCCCCCCTCCAAGACATAGCCTTGTTGGATTTCTCTATGGCTGTTACATAGTCTTCGATATTAGCTAATGTAAACCAGCCTTGTTTACATCAAGCCGCCTTAGTCAATCTATGCATATGTACAAATGCGGCAGAAGAAGGTTTTAAGTTATTTAATTTACATGTGGCAGCATATGTAAATATGTGGTGCCAAGCATTCGGGGTCAATTGACATAACCCCAAATCATAGCGTTTGAGGAGATTAAGGAAGAAAGAAAAGAAAGGAATGGAAACTCCCATGTCAATCATAGACATGTATATTTCAACGCACCCTTCTGGTGCATTTAGAAGAATGCCCCCCTTTTTAGGGAGGACAAGTTAGAAATCTTTGTGGGTGATGAAGGAATTACCATAACAGACAATGTTAATGTCCT
The DNA here is from genome assembly GCA_016808085.1 of Suaeda aralocaspica. Classification (NCBI taxonomy): domain Eukaryota; kingdom Viridiplantae; phylum Streptophyta; class Magnoliopsida; order Caryophyllales; family Amaranthaceae; genus Suaeda; species Suaeda aralocaspica. The sequence goes on from PYUH01000180.1 coordinate 2,807,256, forward strand.
TAATGGCTTCCCATCTCATCTGAGATGTCTTAGGTGTGGGAGGGGGAGGAACTCTACGAAGAGGAACAGCTGCCTCTTCAACGGATTGGCCAGCCGAACTCAAAGATCCGACCTCATCAGAAGAACTCTCCACATCTTCAATGGAGTCTTCTGGGGATCTTTTGTCAACAAGATACTTAATTGTGGTTTGTTTTGTCCTAGCCATATCACCTTGCACAGGAAGAACAGGGAGAGTTGGTGACCCCAATGAACGAAGAATACTTAAGGCAACCGAATATCGAGAGCCAGGTGATGAACCCTGATCCTTCTCTACCCGATTATTGCAAGGGACTATTTGAAAGGGGTTATATGCATTATAGGGCGAAGATGAAGTAGGAGACATGATTACAAGAATAGACTAAACAAAGAAAATTTAAAACAACGAGAAATGGATCAGGTAAAAGATTACCTGAGTGAGGAAGTCCTAAGGAGAGTTAGAAACACTATTCACTGTCGGAGAATTACGCCTGCAACGTCGCCTGAGATCACCCAAATCTGCCGGAAATCACCTCTCAAAGATTTCTCTCTACTTTCTTCACTTTTTCTCTCTAAAATTAATTTTTCTGATAATGTTAGTTGAGAGTTTTTTTACCACTCACTCCTATTTAAAGAAAAGGAGAGAGTAAAATGGGGGGGGGGGGAACCCAAAACTCTGAATTCCCCCCCCCCCCCAAAAAAAATGATAAACCCAAAAGGAAATGGGCCTTAAAAATCCCAATTTAACCTAATCAGATGGGTAGTGGATTATGGATCCACAAGCCCATCTGAGGGGCAAATGATGTGGCAAGCCTTGATATAGCCACATGTCAGCCAGAAACTGGACCACGTGTCCAATTGTTAATAACTAAAAGTCCAAGTGGCATTTCCACATGGCAATGACTAGACCACCAAGGTGGGCCCCCACACAGCCACGTGTCGTTATAAGATTGGGCCACGTGTCCACACAAATAAATAGAAGGAGAGCAACCCTCCGCCACTTGTTGTAATCTTATTCGATATTACAAGATAGGCTTAAAGGTAAGATTTGGGCCTTGAAGGCTCAGATATAGAGGCCCATGAGGCTTGAAGAAATATCAAACAATTAGACGATGACAAATGTCGCACCTCTATTTGCTAGCCACCAAACCCAAGGGCTATAAATACCCCTCAAAATCATCATTTTGGGAGCATTCAATTTTCATTCATTCTTACATCATACATAGAGAATTTATCTCTCTATCTTCTCTCTAGGTTACTTAGTTGATAATTATTGCTAATTTGCCTTAATTCTCTTACACATACTTACTTAAGCATCGGAGGAGGAAAAAATCCTACAAGGATTTTATTCCCTTGTTTTGCAGGAATCCGTGGTACGGGCATCAAGGGGTGAACAAGTCCACATCTGTGCATCTGACGTGTAGTCCTCTAGTTCTCTCCCCACGTAATAAGTTGAAGGGACACCTCTAGGAGTTTATACTACATCAGGAACCGCACAAGTACTCATACTTTCCCTCACATATCCATGTTCTATTAGCTCCTTAATTTGCCTTTGAATCTTCTTTGTTTCCTCTGGATTACATCTATAGGCTGTCTTGCTTGGAATTTGAGCCCCAGGAATAAGATCTATTTTATGCTCAATGCCCCTCATAGGTGGTTATCTTGGTGGTAGATCATCCGGAAACACATCTTCAAATTCACGCAACAAAGGCTTCAAAATTTGTGGGATTGATGAGGAACCTTCTTGTACTTCCTTAGCCATGAGAACAAAGACTTGATTACAAGAATTCAACTCCCTCTCCACCTCCCTAGCACTCGTCAAAAACTCCCCCTCTTTGTTCTCCATAGTCTCTTGTTTTTGAACCTTCACAACTTTCAATGGATTCAATGCAACAGATTTGCCATTGGCATGCTTCTTGATGACATAAACATTACTTCTACCATCATATTGAACAAATATATCATATTTACAAGGTCTCCCAAGTAGAATATGGCATGCATCCATAGGGAAAACATCACATAGCACACTATCCTCAAATTGCGCAATTTTGAATGATATCAAAGCTTGTTTAGTTACCTTAATATCACTAGTATTGCTTAGCCATTGAAGCTTGTACGGATGAGGATGATAATGAGTAGGATTGAGCTTTTGAATCAAGAAAGTAGACACCACATTCATGCAACTACCACTATCAATAATCACATCACAAAGTTTACCCTGAACTACACACCTTGTCATGAAGATTTTGTCTCTTTGGCTCTCTTCTAATGGCGTGGGCTTAGTTTTCAAAACCCTCGTCAATACTAGAGGTTTACCATGTTTCTTAGGATCAAATTACTACATATCATTACTACTCTTATCCTCTTGCTCAATGTCATCTTGCTCCCCTTCTTCAATCTCCCTTCCCTCTCTAACTGTGATGACTCTTGAACTAGGAAAATGTCATTTCACATGTCCATACCCTTGGCACTAGAAACACTTCCTTTTGTCATCAGGAATTAATGAGAATTTAGTAGGAGTAATAACCCTAGGTGTATCTCCACCTTCCACCCTGGGTTTAGTGTTTTGCGCAAACACTACTTCCTTTTCCTTCTCAGATTCATAGTTTTTGAAGAAAGTTTTAGACTTTTTCTAGTGCCCTTGCTTCTCAACTCTCAAGGCTACCTTGAAAATCTCATAAAAAGTCCAATAGGGTTGCAATTCCACCTTTTCATTGATAGATCCATCAAGCCCAGCAACAAATCTAGCCACCTTGTAATCCTCCTTTTCTTCAACATCACATATGATGACCATCTTTTCGAACTCATTGATGTATTATTCAACACTTTTATAGTTTTGTTTCAAAGCATGAATCTTTAGGAAGTTATTTTGCTCATATTCACGAGGAACAAATCGTTTCCTTAATTCTTTCTTCAATTTGTGCCAAGAGGTGATCTTAGATCTGCCTTCCTTCCTTCTCTTCCTTTGCAAGCCCTCATACCAAAGACTAGCATAAGATGTTAGCTGTAATTCCGCCACCTTGAAGGCCTTAGAATCATCATACTCCTTGTAAGTAAACACCCTTTTGGTTCTCCGTAACCAATCAAGAAAAACTTATGGATCCAAACTTCCATTGAACTCGAGAACGTCCAACTTCAAGTTTTAGTCATCACCCCTTGGTTTGTCTCATTTTTTGTGCCTTTTTCTATCATCTTCATCACTTGAACTTCAGTATATTACCTTCCGAGGTTTTCTTTTTCCCCTAGTAGAATCATCATCACTAGAACTTGAACTAGCTTCATCAAATTCATTGGATTTTTTTGCGATTTTGGCCTTGTTTCCAACGAATTGCATAAGTTATGTTGCACAACTCTTTGGTATTTCATTGTCCCTTTGAATGTCTCTACTTGTTCATAAGGAATTCCCTTCTTATTGTTTATAGATTGTTCGTCCTCCGTAACTACTTTTGCTTAAGTATAGATCGTTTCAAATCTCTCAACGAGAGCACCAAAGTTGATGTGAATTTTCGTATGAATACAAAACTTCGCAAGGGATAGGACTAAACTCACGAATTTCTGAAGGCTAGGCCACCAAAACTCAAGAATTTAGGTTGATAAGTTAGTCTTTGATTAAAGCTCTAGGCACCCTCAAAGCCAATAATCAATCTCACAAGAGTCTAAAGGAATTAACCACCAACTCAAATTTCAGTATTTTGGGTTTTCATGTAAACAAAACAAAACTTTTATTTAATATCAAAATCTGAATTTTAGAATCTAATATTGAGATTATTTATAGGTATAATCATCAACAAAATCCTAACAAAAACAAGCTAAAACAAACGCACAAAACACGTATAAAATCGTCCCTATATGACTCACAAGATAAGATTGCCACATCAGTACTGCATCTTGATCTTATCTTACTAACAAACTCTAACAAACTTTATCTAATTAAGAAAATATCCTAACAAACTTCTAAAAAACTTAATAAACAATATAATCAACAAATTACAACCAGAAATACATAAAAAATCAAAGAACCCAAATCCATATAAAATCGTCAAAATCTTAAACACCCAAGATGCTCCAATTTTTCGCCATTTCAAGATGTTGGGATGTTATTTATTTTGCCACGCTATTTTAATACATCAAATATGTTGGGATGTTATTTATTTGGAAAGAAGTTGACTAGTAGTCAATATAGAGAAGAAACAATAAATTATGTTGTTTAACAACTTGAGCAAGAATAAAAGTATTTAGTGAATGTTTATTCACATGTTTAATACCAAAGAGTTTAGTGAACAGATAGTTAGCCTTTCACAATTAGTGTGTGGACAAAGAAGATAGAAATCCGCTTAGGGTTTATGTGTGGACAAGGAAGGTTAAGTAAATTAAACAGGAAAGTAAGAATAATAACATGATTACTTATTAATCAAGATAATTAACATGGTGCTCTTGCTTGCCATGCTTATTATGTGTGTTCTATGCATTTCTATTGGTGAGTCATATCAAGTAATTAAATTGATAATCACATAAACTGAACGAGGATTCACACCAAAACTCTTGGAATGTATATATATTGAGTATGAATAATTAGGGGAGTTATATGATATAGTAATCTATGACTTCTAATCGGAGTACAAGACGTTGTACTCTTTAATGATCTATTATTAATGCGCTGAAATTCCATCACTTTCAGTAACATAGTTAATACCTTCTTGGTGTTGCTCCCATGTTAGTACCCAAAGGGCGATTATTAAAGGAGGAAACCCATTTGATGCGAAGTCCAAACTTAATTGTTAATAAAACTTTAAAGTAATGTGACTTTATGTTATAGGTACATGTTTATGGAAAAGGTAAGACTATGTGTTTACTTATACTTTTGCTTAGGATTATCCATGCTACTGTGTTACATATTTTTTAGTGTTTATGTACTCAGCTTTGTTGATTACGTGCTTTGTGTGCATGGCCTTGTCTTTGTCTTGGCCTTATAAGGATCCATTTTGATGGTGAGTAGAAGTCTAGAATAAGGCGAAAGCAACAGGTACAGGTGGGCATAGTCAATCATGCTGGGATTGGGTGTAGAGTGCTCCTGATTGTCTTTCTTCGTTTGTAATGTTTGTTTTGGTTATGTTTCTTTTATTACTCATATATAACAATCGCTAATATTGTTATGTTTGTTGGAGTAATGTTGGTTTTCAAGTTTACAAAACTAAGTTTGTTTTGATGGGCTGTTGTTTCGGTTCCAACTTGTAATAATGTTGGTTTTCAAGTTTACACAGTACTCATGTACCAACAGTAGAACCGTAATTTCCAGACATATAGAGGCGGACTTTCGTAGTCTTTCTTCTCCAATGTTCCTATTTGAGTATCTTTAATTACTAGGCATACTGTGTGACATCCTGCACAAAACTTAAGGCTAATGGTCCATCCTTCCCAAAACAGAACAAAACAAGCTAGCAGTTCTACAAAAAGAGGTCTTGTGGCTAACATACAATATTCTTTACACCCAACTATTCACATAAGCACATCTTAAACATGAACTTTAATGCATGAAAGAACAGAAACAAAGTCTATCCTATATGCCCAAACTTCCTACCCAAGCTCACCACATGATATTAAAGCAATAACACATAATACATACCTGAATTCCTTGCATACCTGCACAAATAATTTGTTTTTCAAAAATTTCCATTTTCGGAAATTATTATTTTAAGAAAAATTCAATTTTAAAAAGTTTCCAAAATAAAAAATTTCTTTTTCCAAAATAAAACTTAGGGTACCTCCAAAAATAAAATTTATTTCATTTCAAAATCTAAGCTCTGGTAACCACTTTGTAACACCCTGGATTTTCCTAACTTCTTAATGCTCATTTTTCCGGAAAACATATTATAATTATTAAGGATAATATTTATTAAAACTTCTAAATATGGAAGTTACTTCTAAAATAATCGCTCTTAACTTCTTCCCAACTCTTTGCAAGGTCTCATAGGGTCCTATGTATTTTGGGCTCAATTTTTCTTCTTTTCCAAACCTCGTCGCCCCTTTCATTGGTGATACTCTAAGTAACACCTTATCGCCAACTTCAAACACAACTTCTTGGCGTTTTTTATTCGCATAGGACTTTTGTCTATCTTGTGCTACTTGAATCTTTGCTTGTATTACTCTAATTTTCTCTATGGTTTTTTTCTATCAATTAAGGTCCTAGAATCACTATCTCAGTTATGTCATTCCAACACAAGGGGCTTCTACACTTCCTTCCATACAAAGCCTCAAAAGGTACCATGCCAATACTTGCATGGTAACTATTGTTGTACGAAAATTCAATGAGATCTAAGTGATCCTCCTAACTCCCTTGAAAGTCTATTACACAAGTCCTTAGCATATCCTCCATGGTTTGTATGGTTCTCTCTATTTTTCTATCAGTTGCTGGATGGAAAGTTGTACTCATCTTCAGTGTTGTACCAAAGTTCTCCTGAACACTTTTCCAGAATTTCGAAAGAAACCTAGAATCCCTATCCAACATGATATCCTTTGGAACTCCATGTAGCCTCACAACATGTTTTATGTAAGCCTTTGCAAGTTGTTCCATTTTCCAAGTCTCTTTCATGGGTATAAACACAGCTGACTTAGTAAGTCTATCCACCACCACCCATATGGTATCATTCTGATTTTTCGACTTCGGCAAGCAAGTCACAAAGTCCATAGAAATGCAATCCCATTTCCATCCCGGTATTTCAAGTGGTTGGACTTCTCCTTGAGGTCTTTTATGCTCATATTTGACCTTTTGGCAAGTAAGACATTTACTTACAAATTCAGCCACTTCTCTCTTCATTCTAGGCCACCAATACATCCTTAAATCCTTATACAGTTTATCGCCTCCAGGATGCACTGAATACGGGGTATTATGACCCTCCTCCATGATTCTTTGTTTCAAATCTTCACATTACTGTGGTACACACCACCTTCCTTTATACCTTAAACTTCCATCCTCATGAATCTTAAAATCCATAGGCTTTCCTGCTTTTAACTTTTCCTTAATTCTGTCCAATTTCACATCTCCTTCTTGGTTCTTCTTAATTTCCTCAAATATTGTTGTTTGGATACTAAGATTACAAAGAATTCCTTCCAATTCTCCATCCTTTACTATTTCCAGGCTCAATCTCTCTATGTCCTTACATAGTTCATTGGCAACCACCAAGGTATTCACTCCATGTTTCGCTTTACGACTTAAAGCATCGGCTACCACATTGGCTTTCCCTTCATGGTACTGGATATCTTAGTCTTAATCCTTGATCAACTCAAGCCATCTCCTTTGTCTCATATTTAAATCCTTTTGAGTGACAAAGTACTTTAAACTCTTGTGGTCTGTGTATATTCTACATTTCACCCCATACAAGTAATGTCTCCATATTTTCAAAGCAAACACTATTGCTGCTAACTCCAGATCATGAGTAGGGTAGTTCACCTCATATGGTTTCAATTGTCTCAAAGCATAAGCTATTACCTTTCTTTTTTTCATTAACACACATCCCAAACCATTTTTAGAAGCATCAATATACACATCATAAAAGTCACTTCCATCTGGCAAGATTAGCACTGGAGCTATAGTCAAACGCTCTTTTAAAGTCTGAAATGCCTCTTCACACTTACTATTCCACTCAAATTTGCAGTCTTTCATCATCAACGAAGTCATGGGTTTAGCAATCCTTGAAAAGTCTTTCACAAGCCTCCTATAATAACTACTAACCCTAAGAAACTCCGTACATCCGTTACATTCTTAGGTGTAGGTCAATCCTTAACTGCTTCTATTGTAGCTGGATCTACTTCAACTCTCTCTTTAGACACAATATGCCCCAAAAATACTACTTTCTCCAACCAGAACTCACATTTCGAGAGCTTAGCATACAGCTCATTCTCTCTTAATGTCATCAAGATTGTCCTCAAATGTTCCACATGTTCTTCCTTACTCTTAGAATACACCAAGATGTCATCAATGAAAATTCTGTTCATTAGATCCATAAAAATTGCTGGCGCATTGGTTAACCCAAAAGGCATAACGGTGAACTCATAGTGTCTATACCTAGTGTGAAAAGCAGTTTTCGGTATGTCCTCGTTAGCAATCCTCAATTGATGGTATCCTGAGCTCAAATCAATTTTTGAAAACATAGTAGCTCCTTTTAATTGATCAAACAAGTCATGAATCCTCGGTAATGGGTACTTATTTTTTATTGTCACCTTATTCAACTCCCTGTAGTCAATACATAACCTTAAACTCCCATCTTTCTTCTTTACAAACAGTACTGATGCTCCCCAAGGTGAAGCACTGGGCCTAATATAACCCGTTTCCAACAAATCTTGCAACTATTCCTTCAACTCACTCATTTCTGCAGGCGCCATAATAGGTGTTGTTCCTAGGACTAAAACTATGATAAAATCAATTTCTCGTTTAGGTGGCATTCCCGGAATCTCCTCCGAAAAAACACGTCGAGAAAGTCCCTTACTACCTCAATATCCTCAGGCTTAGCAGTCTCAACATGATCCACATCTCTAACACAACAAAGGTAATTTGGAAAACCTTTCTTCACAAACCTAGCAAACCTCATTACTGACACTATTTTGTTGTGTTTTGGTCTTCCCGCCCTCCAATAGCTCACCTTCTTACCCTTATTCATCAATGAGATCTTCTCTGGTTCACATAGAATTTCAGCCTTATGTTTACTCAACCACTCCATCCCTAGGATTACTTCTAAGTCACCTAAATCAAACTCGATTAGGTTAGCCTTAAACTCCACTCCCTCAATTTCGATAGGAACATCCTGAAATCTCCTTGAACATTGTACTTCTTGTCCTAAAGGTAACACTATTGACATATCTACTGCATCTACTTTTCCCAACACGGGTTTTAACTTTTCTAGAATCTTAGTGGAAACAAAAGAGTACGTTGCACCAAAATCAAACAAAACTTTAACAGGAAGAGAGTGAATAGAAAAATTACCAGTGATCACATCCCTATTAGCATCAGCGTCACTTCGAGCCATCACATTCAATTTTCCAGTGTTTGAGGTCTTAGTCTGTCCTACTCCATTTCCACTTCCAATCCTATTTCCGGCTTGTGATGTCACCTTTCCTCCCATATTTCTTTGAAAACCCTTTTGTTGTCCCCCTATTGGATTTCCCCTAGCTTGAGAATTCTGTCCCTCCTTTCCTTTGTTCTTAGAGAAGCATTCATACTCACAGTGTCCAAGTTTGTTACACAACCGACAAGTCACTGGGTTCCCTATACAGCCCTTTCCAGGGTGATTGTTAGGACACTTCTTGCAATAGTACACACGCCCTCCTTGACTAGCCATTTGAGTTCTATTCCCATTTCCAGAATTAGGCTTCCCAAAGTTTCCCTTATTACCCTGGATGTTGTTGTTGAAACAAGGTCTCTTATATTCCCCATGATTCCCTTTTTGGTTGAAGTTTCCTCCACCATCCTTCCTTTTCTCCCTCGTCTCACCCTCCTCCTGTACCTCTTTCTTATTTTGGTCTATGGCATATAAGTGTGCAGCTCTATCATATAAATCATCCAAGGATTCAAAGATCTGTCCAGCTAGTTGTGACTGTAGGTCTAAGGGTAACCCCCTTTCAAAGCGACTAGCCTTCAACCTCTCAGTTGCTACAGCCTCAGGAGCAAACATAGACAATTCTATGAACTTAGAGTAGTACTCAGTAACAGACATACTTCCCGTCTTATGTTCTAGAAACTCCTCAGCCTTCTGCTTCTGAAGAAACACAGGGTAAAACTTATTATGAATTTGCTCCTGAAACATATCCCAATTAAATCCTGTTAAAGCCCTTAGTACAGCCTCATTTTGTGACCACCAAAAATCAGCTTCTCCTCTTAAATAGTACACAGCATGGTTAACTTTAAGCTCCTCTGGACACTCAACTGCCCCAAACAACTTATTAAACTCTCTCAACCATCCCTCTAGAATAGTTGGATTATGCTCTCCCTTGGTAAGTGGGTGGCTTACTTTGTGAAATTTTCTTAAAAAGTTCCCCAGCAGGGTCACTATTATTTCCATTTCCCCTGGCAGCTAATTGTTCAGCTACAGTAGCTAATTGCCTCACTACTTCGTTCAGCTGATTGTTGTTACATTCAGCCATTCTATTTCTCCTGTAGAGGAAAAGACCTTTACATTAAATTATGTCTAACTCTAAGTTAGAACAGCATAAACTTAAATCACAAAACACTTTCTCATTTCGTCTCATAAAAGAAGTTTTATTCTTTTAGAGCGAATGATTCATTTTGTTTTGATTGTTTACACAACCATTAAAATAAGAATAAAGCACATAAGAAATAAAAATAATTCCCTTGGTTCTATTCTACTTGAGGCTTTAAATCATAAAATAAATTTATTGCTCAACTTTTCTCATCATTTCTTATGGCTCATTGCCACTTATTCAAACCAATGTAAACAATAACTTAAACTAAACATCAGAAACATTAAACATCAATAGCTAAACAAGGTCTCTAAACATTAACATTATCTTTTTTGTCTCTTGACATCACATATTTCCTTGGTATGAACTTAGGATCATTCCTAGTGTCAACCTCCATTTCTTCATCCGTCTCTTCTTCTTTTTCTTCCATTTCCTCCTCAAGATCTAATTCTTCTTCCTCTTCTTTAGATTCGGTTACCAAGTCAACATATACCGGAATTACTGGGTCTGGGTTCTCAATTTCATAACACGAACTATTCCTTGACTCATCATTCTTCGAACCCGTAGGAGTCTCCTATACCATTAGGTCTTCACTTCCTTGGCTACCTTCTGGGATTAGTGTGGGCGGGGTCTCCTCGCTTGCATTCATTTCTTGATACTCTTGCACCTTCCTAGCAATATACCCCTCCAAGAACCTCCACTCACAACCCCACTGACCAACTGCATCCTTATACTTAGAATAGTTGTGAAGGCCTCCAACAAAATCAAAATCACTAAAGTTTGCCTTATTCTCTAAATAGTGTGAACAGTCGGGAAAACACCTAACAATTAAGGCTGCTACATGGTCAGGCTGATCCCATTGTGGTAACTTCAACACAGTACTCATGTACCAACAGTGGAACCGTATTTTCCAGACAAATTAAGGCGGACTTTCGTAGTCTTTCTACTCCAATGTTCCTATTTGAGTATCTTTACTAGGCATACTATGTGACATCCTGCACAAAACTTAAGACTAATGGTCCATCCTTCCCAAAACAGAACAAAACAAACTAACAGTTCTACAAAAAGTGGTCATGTGGCTAACATACAACTTTCTTTACACCCAACTATTCACATAAGCACATCTTAAACATGAACTTTAATGCATGAAAGAACAGAAACAAAGTCTATTCTATATGCCCAAACTTCCTACCCAAGCTCACCACATGGTATTAAAGTAATAACACATAATACATACCTGAATTCCTTGCATACCTGCACACATAATTCGTTTTTCAAAACTTTCCATTTTCAAAAATTACTATTTTTAGAAAAATTCTATTTTTAAAAAGTTTCCAAAATAAGAAATTTCTTTTTCCAAAAAGAAAACTTAGGGTACCCCAAAAAATAAAATTTATTTTATTTCAAAGCTCTGGTAACCACTTTGTAACACCCTGGATTTTCCTAACTTCTTACTACTCATTTTTCCGGAAACATATTATAATTATTAAGGATTATATTTATTAAAACTTCTAAATATGGAAAAACCAAAGTATTACCGCCACCGTAATAATGGCTAAGGCATTTATCAAAGTACTACAGCGGAAATCTTAAACCCAAAACAATTTGAAACTAACTTCAAAACTATCTCAAAATAAAAATCAAATTTAAACTTTGTTACACTTCGGAGCTATATTAATGGCCCTTAAAAACCAAAACCAATACTAAAACTAAAAGTCTTTAGAAATAAAAAAATCATCCAAATAAATATTAGTCATTCATAAGCAATAAAATAAAGTACAGCTACAAAACACAGCAAGCGCTCTCACTGCAGCCCATCGTGAAATGACTTATGCCCACTTGTACCTGCAGCTTTTCTTTTACTAGACAACTACTCACCACAAGTGGGTCATTGTAGGGTCAAGTCCAAGACAAAGCCATGCACACAAAACAAAGAGTCAGCAAAGCTGAGTACATAACTACTAAAGACTATGCAACAACTATTAAGAAATAAAACATGCACTAAACTTACCTTTGACAACCTTTTACATGTACATGGACTCAACTAAATTAATTATTATATTTAAACCTATGGATCCTGCATCGAACGGGTTTCCTCCTTACAAATCATCGCCCTATTGGGCACCAACTTGGGAGCAACTCCAAGGTATTACTATGTCACTTAAAGTGACGGATATCTAGCGCATTAAAAATAGAAAAGAGTACAAAGTCTTGTACTCCAATTAGAAGTCATAGATCACTGTTCCATAAGACTCCCCCCATTATTCATACTCAAGGTATATACGCTCCAAGAGTTTTGATGCAAGCCCTCTTACACTTTACGTGATTAACCGGTTTAATAATATTATGACTCTCACGCACCATCACATAAAGACATGCATCAAATCAAGCCAATTTAATTATCTTCAATTTAAGGTGATTCAGAATTAACCTTATGTGTGTCCTTTTATTAAACTGAACTTCCTTTAGCACACATTAACTGTGAGTGGCTAATTACTTACTTTCTTCTTGACCACACATTAAACTGTGAGTGGCAACATGTCTAAAATAATTGCTCTTAACTTCATTTAATCATGTGAATAAAAATTCACAACTAGCTTTCTTGTTAGTTAAGTGACTTCCCTTCTTAAAAATAACTTCCTTTCTTGATTAATAAACTATTGGTCAAATTAAACTGATTATAACATTCCAATTCAAGCTTATAAAAATTTATATTATTATTGAACATGGAATGCCATCATACTTTAAGAACATGCTACTAATAAACTTGTCATGCACATAATTTCATGATCCGAACAAGCATACAAGATTTCATGCAACCAAGAATTATTCAAGCATGCATTCTAGCTCCTGTGTTTAACTTTAGTACTTACGTACCTTGTAAAGTAACGGTGCTCCGCCACAACTTCTAGAAGTGGACTAGTTCAAAGTCTCCTACATAAGGAAAAACCGAAACTAAATTAAAACCTTGTTGACTAAGTTCTACAACAACTATAAACTAACTTATATATTGGAAACTCGTCCAAAACATTCCTTACATGGTCTCTATCCAATTCCATACTACACTTTACTTTTCTAATGAATGACTACTAGGTTTTTGGGACTTATTTATGATTTATAAAACCTTAGTATAAATTTTACGCCACTTTAGAAAAGTGGACAGCAATATAAAATTACCAAAACTCCTTGAAAAGCTTCAAAAACCACATAAATCAATCATACAATGTATTACTTAATTTATATGATCAATTTATGCTAATTACATATTTTAAAAGCCTAATTATTCACTTTATAAATTCTGGACAGCATGTTAAACATGCTTAAAATCACTTTTAAACTTCATAAAACATACTAAAAACTATATGTAACATCATAGAGTTCATATGTGATCATACTAGCATAATATGAACACTTAAAACTTACTTTAACTTGTTTTTATCAAAATTTCATATTTATTTAATAACTTTAAAGTCATGAAAAACTCATAAAAACATCATATTTTCATGGTAACACTCTTCTACAATCAATTAACATAGTTTATGATGTTTCATAAAAACTAACATAATTATGAAATCATAATTATGAAATCATAAAAACTCATAAAAATTCATAACAATTCATAACTTGCATAATTTATAAACCCTAATCTAAATTTCATGAACAAAAATTTAATTCATGCCTTAAAACAATTCAGAACTTTATTAAACATGATTAAAAATTATAAAAGCATGATTGAACATAAATATGAACATGAATTTGCGATATTGAATTAAAATGAAAGAAGGAGAAATTTTTTTTAATTTTTTTTTATAAAAGTTCGAAAAAAAAATACCAAAGAGGGGAAGGTGGCAGCCGGCGGTGGTCCAGCGGTGGCGAGGACGGCGGTCCGGCGTCCAGCTGGGGTCCGGCTGGGCACGGATCCCAAGAACACAAAAAAAATTCTATTTTCCGAAATTGCATTTTTCTTTTCGGAAATCCTCTCCCCCTTTTTTATTTCTCTCTAAATTTCTGGAATCCTCATGACTAGTATGAGCATAAAAATCTTAAATTTGGGTTTTAAGGGGGAATTTATAGGCCCCAAAGTAGGATTTCGAAAAGCCCATACTTATCCTAACAAGTGGAAATTACCTTTAGGCCCTTACCTCAAAATAAATTAGGAAACCTTTGAAAATTCAATTTTTAGAAGTCTTTTAAAATATTTTGAATACATAAAATATTATTTATGAACACAAATAATTATTTTTTATTAAAACTTATTTATTATTCATTTTATTTATTTTATTTTTATTAATTTCTTTTGATTTAATATTACTATTGAACATAACTTTTCAATAAAAATATTAAAATTATACGAATAAAATAAAAAAATACTTTCTTAAAATACGTGAAAATGTGGGGTATTACACCCCATCTCCACAAGTTCCTAATGATCAGGAACATGCTGCAATGGTTGGATATGAGACTACTTCAGGTTCTTTTGGTCATGAGTCGGAGGATACTTCCTGTTACAAGATTAAAGATTCAAACCTGGTGATAACAGTGTATGTGCATTTGGTGATTGATTCTGAGAAAGAAAAAGAGGGCCTTAATGAGCTTTTCTTGGGAGCCAACTAAATTCTTTTAGTTTATTAGTTTGCAAAATAAATATTAAAAAAAATCCATAATTTTTTTTCCTTTTTAGTTTAGTTATTAGCTAGTCAGTAGCTTTTGCTAACTTAGTCTCTTGATTGTTTTCTCTTTTGTTTTTCGGATGCAGGTGGGAGTTTCTCTTCTTTCACCGCTTTTGTGGCGTTTTGTGAGTATCTCTCTACCTTACTTGTCACTATCACTGCTTTTGAACTGTGGACATCGCAAAATTCAAGTATGGGGAAGGGTATTCACCTTTTTTTTAGGTTCTTTTTTAGTCTGGAGTCTAGTGAGTCAAGCCAATTTCGATTTCTACTCCTACCTATAAAACAAGTGATTTACAAAAAAAATATTTTCTTATTTTGTTATGGGTCGATTGGCATTGGATTTAGTGATTGAGTATATATGCATAAATCCTTTGAATGAATCTGTTTGTGGTAAGATGGTTTTCCCTTAATGCGAGTAATTTATTCTCTCTTTCTTATGTCGTTTCTCCCTTTAATTTTTAACTAATCCACGTCTCAAAAATGATTTAGGCATCTAAGGTAATTGTAACACCACATAAGCCAAAAAACCTACCATTGACATTATCCACTAGTGAACCCATTTGAGCTTTAAGCCTATTTATTTGTCATTTTACCTCACAAATTTGCCTCTACCCTTTTTGAGATTAGTAAAGAATATGTTTAATTTGTGATGTAAAGTGGATGGTTGGTGGTTATTATTAAATTTGGTGTATTATTCTAAAATGTAAAGTTTTAAAGTTTAAGGCTCTGCTTACCGCTATCTAGGTTAAAAAGAAAAAAAAGCAGTTAAAGAAGATTAATGTCAAATTGTAGTGATGGAGAACAATGGAGAAATGAAAGTGTCAAATGAAAAGGTATGAAAATTGTTATAAACCCAGTTATGTGCGTGTGATGTTTTTGTCCCTTGTTTATAAAGACATAACATTAAGAGTCATGGAACTAATTAAAAAGAAGGCGTATGAAAGTTAAATCTCAAAGTTGGAGAAATGTGATGTTATCATGTGATTGTTCTATTTTGTGCTCTAGTAGTTTCTGAATATAACTCCACATTCCCAAATATATTTCCACACCTTTCTATTAACTATTTACCTTATCCTTGTCACTAACCGTAAAATTCCTAATGATATGAGACATGTGATCATATTTTTGCAATTCAAAGTTGAGAAATGTTTTAAGCTTGTTGAACATTTTGTCAAATTTAGGAAAACAGAACGGTAAGATTGGTTAGTCATGAAAAGGTGATAATTGTATATTTCGTCCATGAGTTTTGATTTGTTGCTCCAAAAAATAATTGATTTTGAAAAATGCTTTTGATTTTGATAATAATCACTTGTTTGTGGTAAATATTCGATTTGCAAATTCTATATTTGGCTTGACATTGGCTTTGTAGGTATGCCATCTAAAAACCTTCACGAGACCACACTCGTCCACTAGGATAGCCTAAGGGTTTAAAGGGCTTGTTGCACATGCTAAGTGCAAGCGTGATTCCTACGACTGTGAGTTAGGCTTTATTGCTTTCATAGGATAGATTTTCTTTTATTGTTTAGTTTACTCGAGACAAGTAAAGGTTGACTATGGAGGAATTTGATAACATGATATTATACATCGTCTATATGCTATATTTTATTTTCTCCATATTATAAACCTTTTTAGTGTTATTATTCTCTATATTTTGATACTACTCCTCTAGGATATGTTTTGTTATATTTTTGTAGGAATTAGCTTGAGTTGTAAGGATTATGAGAGTTACATGATGTGTCGCTCGGTTCGTACTTGGAGCAAGACACTTTCGAAGCTTAATTTGGCCTAATGAAGTAGCAAGAGACTTGCACCACAACCCGCATGGGGTATTATACTATGCGCCATAACCTACCCATGGCTTCACCTCTCAAGACTACAAGAAATAGCAAAGGGGACAGCTTACTCCACACCGCGGGTGCCCGTAGTCTATTAACTCAACTCTTTGAACCGGAGGCCTACGCCCCATAGAAACTGTCTACCTGAGACTGTCCCTTGGCCCGTAGGTCCTGGCAGCGCTTTTTAGCTTTCTTCAGGATTTGGCCCAAAGTCGAATGAAATTCCGAGCTTTCATAGGCTTGTGCTAGACATAGTAGGAAAGGAAGTCACGAGAGTCGCGGGAGGGTTTCCCATCACACGGCTCACCAACTTGATTTTATGCGGAAACAAACCTTCAAACAGGGGCCACGGCCTACTTGTGGCCTTTTATTGTGCGGCAAACTAAACGATAATTAGTGGTTTATTTTGGGCCTAAGTACCACGAACAAACCCATGTAATTCCACTAGTATAAATAGCGTTGAATAATTTATTGTTGAGTTTTTTGGACGCTTTGCTTTGGATACAACATGGTAGAAGCACCTCGTTACTCTCTTAGTTAGTCTTCTTAATTTAATTAATGGAGTATTCTGTCTTGATTATTCAATTATGTTCTATTTATGTGCTCTTCTTTAATTAGTTCGCTGGATTTCTTTTAGTTATGTTTTAGTAGTGTTTAATCTAGGGTTAAGTTAAACCCTATTATGAACTGTATGTTATCAATTAATCTCAATTCTCCAAATTAATTAGTTTGTTTCTTATCATTGTTCGATTGGTTTTATCATCAATATTTGAATAGAAATAGTATTTATTGAATGTAATTAGGTTCGCAACAAAAGTTGGTTCTGGATCGATTTTAGAACCCTAATCAGAAATATGTTTTATTGACATGAAAATAGTGGATATTACTTGCTAGGATTTTTAGGATGCTATTCTCAATGTCTTTAATATTCAAGACTCCATGAAAATAGGAACAATTATGTCATTAGGGAATCCATTAATTGATCGAAAGAAATTCTTGATATTTTAGGGCGTGTCTATCCAGTTGAGTTTATTCTAATTAGTTGGGAAAGGTTCGTTAAGGATTACAATAGTTCATATTAGTGGGATACTTAACTCAAGAGCCTTTTATTTATAGTTTTAGCTCTCTAGTTTATAGTTTTAGTTTAATCTTTCAATCTCCTATTTTTTCCGACTCTACTAGTAGTAATTTGTAGCGACCATTAATTGACTAAACATTTTTTGTGGGATCGACCCTGACTTGCCCTACTACATTATTAGGAGGATTAGTTAGGATATTATTTTTGATAAGTTTGTGATGACCTCATCATTGCACCCATCAAGATAATTTCAAATCAATCAATTTTTACATCATGTACCACATATCGACATTTGAAAAAGAAGGAATATTTCATACACCCTGTCACAGACCATAAGGCTCCCCAGGGGGAGCCGCTCGTGGGCTGCCAAGCAGCACCCTCCCCCTATAATAGGCAGTTTTAAGGAAAAATAAGTGTTGTAGGGAAATACTTGATGTGCTGATAAACTGTACTTTTTGGACGGCAGTGCTATACTTCTCTAACGAGGTTCAAACTTGCCATGGAAGCTGCCTACTGTATTGGAAGAGTATGGAAGGCTCTAGAACCTCGTTGAAAGGTCTAGAATTTTCCAGCGTGTTCCGGAAGGTTCCATAACATTATGGAGCAAGTTGCTAGGATATTCTAGAATAGGTGACTCTAGAGTGTTCTAGTATGGTCTAGTATTGTCATGGGGATCCTAGAGGGATGTCTCTAGAGTTCTCTAGGGTGTGTGGAGTGTTCTAGGAAGGATGTTCCTAGATACTCTTGGTTCTTGTAAATATTAGAATGTATCTAGGGGGTTCTTGTATGTACATACTTGGTTGTATTCTCTAGAAGAATCTAGGGAGTTAGAGTCTAGATCCCTCCATTTGAGGAGGTTAGGAGTATTCTAGACTAGTTGATGTTGTAGGATGGATGCCTATAAATAGGCACCTTGAGGCATTTGTACATAACAACTTGGAGAGCACAATATTCACTTTTGTAAGCAAGTGTAGCATTTGTTAGTGAGCTTAATAGAGTTCAATTCCTTCTACCACTTGTGTGTTTCATTGTGTTACTTCGAACAACCATCTTCCACATAACTTAGAGAGGGTGAGTGTGTGGGAATAATTTAGGCACAAGGAGTGTGCTACTTGGGGCTTGAGTGCTAAGGGCTAACGAGATTTGTCCAACGCACTAACATATTCGTCTTGGACGAATACTTGGGAGCTAGACACAAGGGACGTGTCTTGCTAAGTGAGATCATCAGCTCAAGGAGTGAGCTACGCGGGCACGAGGAGCGTGTCAAGGGAAAGCCTGACTTGTTCACGACGGACTGCTAAGCAAGTAGCGTACGGGGTTGACTAGCTTTGCGGGAGCCAAAGAGTCAGCAAGTGACAACCCGGTGTACAATAAAGTTATTGTACAACGACCAACTTAAAGCAATGTTTTGTAACTAGAATCAAATTTTTAATAACTTTAAAATCATTGAAATTTTATTGAATATTTTGAACAAAAAAGTTTTATAAATGGCATAATGAGGTATGTTAATTTATTAAAATTGTGTTTTTTAATTAGCATTAGAAAGTAAGTAGGTGCCTAAATATTTGAGCTGATTTTAAGGTAACTGGAACTCAAAAAAGTATAACTCGAACCTAATAAAGTATAACTTGAGTTGATGTCATAGTAATTAGAGCGCAAAAAAAAGTAACTTTAAACCCGTTATACATCGGGTGTATATAAAACTTTGTCTTTAAAAAACAATCAAAATGATTGACATTATATGGACCCAACTTTAAAAGCAAGAACATACAAGAAAATATATAGGTGGAGTAACTTTTTCCATAATTATTTAAAATAAGTACCTTTGAGATTCAAAACGGCTATTGGTCAATGTTTTAACTTGATTAGTAGCACCTTAAATCTCAAAAGTAACTATTGGCCAAAAGTAACCATGACAAGTATGTTACCCATCTATTTATTTAACGAAGATGGTTATGCTAGCATCTACTACAAGCATGTTTAATTATTTTTTGTCAAAAATGTCTTAAATCAACATTATAATTTATGGAATATCAATTGAGCACCAAATTGAGGGCGAAGAGTTCCAATGGAAGAAGGAGCATGAGCATATGAAGAAGAAACCTCGAAAGAAAATCGTTGTAGAATCAAAGCTAATGTCATTTTGGCTTCGGTCATAGCGAAATTTGATCCAATACAAATTCTTGGTCCCCAGCCAAAAGAGAAGAAGGACATGTTGCCATTAGAGGCTTTAGAAATTCCATCACTAAACCTTTCTGGGTTAAATTCTTTGGCATCAACACCCCATATCTTCTCGTCTTGTTGGATAAAGAGTATTGGAATATTAACTAACACACCTGCTGGTAAACAAAAATCACCTACTTTCACTTCTCTGTCTACTGCGCGTTGTGTTTCTATAGCTGGGGGATATAATCTAAGGACCTCTTGTAGTATCATGTTTACCTGCAAAGTTAGAGTAGAATATAATTACCTACCTCTATTAGGATAAATTCATGCCATTTTAAAGATCATCTCCAAGATAACTTGTATGAGTATAACAGTTATTTATGTTGACCATAGCATTTTTCCATCCTCTTTCCTCGTATAGTTGTATACTTGTATCATTTGCTTTTTTGCTACACTATGACTCTAATCTAATCAATGATTA
Source organism: Suaeda aralocaspica (assembly GCA_016808085.1). NCBI lineage: Eukaryota > Viridiplantae > Streptophyta > Magnoliopsida > Caryophyllales > Amaranthaceae > Suaeda > Suaeda aralocaspica. Next base: position 2,827,695 of record PYUH01000180.1, read on the forward strand.
CTTTGTAAAATACTTTGTTTGTAGGTTGTTACCTCCCAATATTATATTACATGTCAAAATTATGGAATTTATATCGATTAACCTTTCTTTACCCACTCGAGAATCATATATCACTTTTTTAATAACGTGTTAATGTATGCAAAACATAATATTTATATGAAATGGAGTTAGTAATGCTTACAATTTTAAGACGATTCAATTCATTGAAGTCTGGATCGCGATTTCCAAACATGTTCATGATCTCTTCTCGGGCTCGTCGTTGCCAATCTTGGTGCTTTCCTAAAAGAATTAATGTCCATACAAGTAACGTTGATGTGGTGTCTTGCCCTGCTAAGTAGAACGTCTTGCATTCGTTGACCACTTCTTCAAAGCTCAACTCAATGTTTTTCTTTTTATTATCTTCGTCAGTGTGCTGAATACTTGATTCCAACAATATGCCCAACAGGTCATCCTTAGGTTTTTTTCCCTCATCGATTGTTTTCTTTCTCTTACCAATGATACTCTCTAGTAGAGCTCGAATTTCCCTATCAATCTTTGAGATCCTCATATTTGTCTTAGTAGGGAAAAATCTAAACCACAAAATGGAAAAAAAAAAAAAAAAATTAGCTAGTGTTGGTGGTACTAATTTGACCCTTATCCTAGGAAGTTGTGCATAAAATTTTGATGCAACACTTGGATATGTATAATATATTCATATTCCCCTCCACTCAGTAAAACTTTTTATCCACAAGTAAACTACCATAATCTTTAATTAATCTTTTTATTTTTAATTTTTATCTTCATTCATTAGCATTATGAATGCTAATCTTAACTTTACCAATGCAAGTCGAAGATACACAAATACATTGATTTGAATGTCAACAAATTGGGTTGGAATTGAGAATTATTAACCCCATTAAGAGACAAATTAAACCAACAAAATTGTTGAATATTATATTTTTGGTGCTAGGGAGCTACAAAGGCGGGGATGAAAATCAATCTCAGAATCTCCTGGAATCGGGAGGGAAGCTTTTACTATTTGAGCTACCCCTCACTCTCGTTGAATATTATATTACAATACACAAATCTTAGGCAAGAATTACAAGTGAAAATCATTTAATGAACCATACTTAATGATCTAGTTTTAATTTGGGTTATACTACTTATCTTTTGAACCCTTTTGATGAAAAATTAATAATTTTGAATGAAAAGCTCAGCACTTTACATATCGGACCGTTTCATTAAAAATTTTGTAAGACTTAATTAAAAATTCAATTCAAATTATTTATCAATTAACAACCAACCCTAATTAAAACCGATTTGAATTGGGACAAAATTAACCTACCTAAAATAAATTTGAAAACTGCATAATTCTAATAGGAATGATAAATCTAATACACCTTTAGAGTTGTTTGACTTCTATTTTATGCATTCTACGAGACTACGAGGTATTTATTTTTGTTTGAACTATAGTGTTTACTTTTTTTACTTCCCTAGATACAATGCCAAGATCAAAACAAAATCATTACCTACAAAAAATAAAAATATGATATTAGACAAATAGAGTACCATATTACCTCCATCCCGGGATGTAAACAGAATTCAAAACTGGAATTGCAATTTCTATTTGTTGAGTTATGAGCTCAAAAATTCTTCTCCCTTCTTGATAACTACTCCCAAATGCTGCTCGAGAAATCATATCTGCCGAAAGCTTATGCAAATATGACCATACTTCTATTTCACTTGAACCCGTCTTTGACACCATTACTTCCCACTCTTTGATCATCCCATAAGAACTTTCGTATATTGCTGGAAGCATCAGCTACAAAAATTTTAAATATAAATAATTAAGTCATCATGCACTAGATTATATTTTAGTTTTACGCTTCATATGGATAAGGTTTCTGTAATTACTACAACAGGTTTGATCTATGTTTTATATACATGCGTATTTACAAGGCACTGCATCAATTAGCAACCCAGGCCACAGCCATCAATATAAAACTCACGTTCTCATTTAACTTTAGCATGGTACGTATTAAGATCTAAAGGTGATCCTCCTTTATATCCTCGCCCATCTAATGGTCGTCAAAACCACCTCACCAAATATTTACTCACCTGCTAGGCTGCTAGTAAATTCTAGTTTATCACTTGATATCCTTAAAAGAAACATATGAAAAGTTATTTTTGTAATTATGTGCTTAGGACAAATGTGCGAAGGGACGTTACTAATGTTCGTGAATATGTGGTTAGGAGTTGTTTTGTATTCACACCATGAGAATAGGTCTTATTCAAAGTTCCGCTAGTCATGCTAGCTCGAAGAGTAGACATGGCTATTAGAACGACTTCCCCTAGACGTTTCCGTCTAATTCCTCTAAACTTGGTTTGACCTTAGAATATGCGGCATCATGTAGGTTATGAGGGGTGAATCCGATCCCTTGCCTAATTAATAAAACTCCTTTACTGCAATCTTAATCTCCATTTATTAGTACTCATCTCCATTAATTAGTATTTCTGACAATTCTTATCTTAACAACTATTGCGGTTTGACTTGCTTATTTTAGGACTCCTTAGTGTTGAGACCTCGTATCCTGAGGGATTCGATCCTCATTTGCCCTTGCTATTAGCCTAAGTAGTCTCATTTGGTTTTTCTTTGATAGCCACTTTAATAAATTGAACTTCTGAGATTGTTGAAGTCATTCTTTCTTTTTTTTTTCAGCCCCATATATAAACTGATCATAGTTTGCATTTCACAGCCTCTTGCCTAATGGAATACATACTACCTCCACCAAACAAGGAACTGTGGAATTTAATTGATACTAGATTAGTTTATGTGCTATGCACGATTTTTTTTATATAAAATTTGTAAAATGTTAATATAAATTAGATTTACTTATTAACAAATACGTAAAATACATGTGTTAATAAATAAAATGTGTAATGTTTTATGTAGGAATATTTTAATTATTGTGTAAAAGCATTAAATTTGCTTACAAAAAAGCAATTCTTAATCTTGTCGTATCTAAAAATTAAGTAACATTATGCACAATTAAAATATTAAGTACATCATTTATTATCAAATATGAAAATTAAGAAGATGAGATAAAAACCTCATTTGTTATACGAAGTACAAAATTATTGTGATATATATAAATTGCTTTAGTCAAATGTCATCATAAAAAATAAAAATGGCATCAATATAAATCTATTAAGATGGAAATACGCTAATTTTGAAGATAATTTTTTGGGTGGGAATATTTTTACTGAGAGTAGCATGAGATGGTGAGAGTGGTCCTTACTTTAATAGTTTTTTTTTTTTTTTTTTTTTGGAAGGGGGTCCTTACTTTAGTTAATAGCATGATGATTTGTCCAATTTCAATAATATTTGTCCTATTCAGATTCCACTTAATTAATAGCATGATGATTTGTCCAATTTCAATAATATTTGTCCTATTCATATTCCAAAATCAATTCGGTTAGTTCCTCAAGTCTAGATACACAGCGTTCCTAGTCTATGAAGTTTAATAGAATTCAGTTGAGATTAATTTAGCTCTAGTAAGTCTAACCTTTAACTTGTCCAAGTGGAAAGCAGGGTTGAGGAGTTTCCTCCNATCTGTCCCTTATACACATCTACTTTCTTTTGATGGTGAATGTGGGCCTTACTTTATATGTTTTTTTTTTTTTTTTTTTTTGGAAGGAGGTCCTTACTTTAGTTAATAGCATGATGATTTGTCCAATTTCAATAATATTTGTCCTATTCAGATTCCACTTAATTAATAGCATGATGATTTGTCCAATTTCAATAATATTTGTCCTATTCATATTCCAAAATCAATTCGGTTAGTTCCTCAAGTCTAGATACACAGCGTTCCTAGTCTATGAAGTTTAATAGAATTCAGTTGAGATTAATTTAGCTCTAGTAAGTCTAACCTTTAACTTGTCCAAGTGGAAAGCAGGGTTGAGGAGTTTCCTCCGTTGGGCCCACACGTGTCCCTCTAACATGACCAAGCCAGAGGCAATCTTCATGACAAGCGGATTCGACTTGGCCTTTGGAAACTCATTGACTTTCATAAGCACTTCTCGTACCAACTCAGGCTCTGCAATTCTCACTAACGGTATCGGACCATTCCATAAGAAGCTCCTTCTACCTGTATGTAAAGTATATCATATTGTCAAACATAAAGTATTGATTTTTATTGTAATAAACCCAACTTTTGAATATCTCTACCTAAACCCTCTTTTTCCGTAATTGCACTCGAATTATATTTTGCTTGCTAAAACTCAAAAGTTTCAACACACATAAGTTACAAAATCAAACAATAATTTAGTTCTTAAATAACTACAAATTGAGTTTTTTTACCAATAATAATAATAATAATTTTAGCAAGAAAATATGAAATGATGGATTGCATTAGGGTAAAAATAGGAAAAAGGTGAGTTTATTTCGAAAGGCTAGTTTATCAAAAAAAAAAATGACTATGGCCTGTTTATTTCAGCTTAAAATCCGTTCAGTTCAGCTCAACTCAACTCCCTTCAGTTCAGCTCAGATCTTCTTTTATTTTGCTATTCATTAATCCTTTATAAAAAACTTTCAGCTCATCTGTTTCCAGTTGAAGTAAAGAAGCCCTAAATATGGGTTTATTGTTGCCAATCAAGACAAATGACATTATACTTGTTACTTGTTGAGAACACTATTTGCATACATCTATCATGTTATAGTTTCCATCTATGTACTACGAAATTCACTTATAGCTGTATACTTTAACTTGTTTGACTGAACTATCATCTACAAAAAATCTCTCTACTTTATATCATTAGTACATGCACTACTTACGTTTCAACATTCAAGGTTACTTATTTTTTAATCTTCACTTATTATTAATTTTCAGCACTATTTAACACATGTAATTTGATGTTCTTTTACTGTGTAATATGTAAGAAGAAGCAATACTTTCTTTATTTACGACAGTACATATTAATAATGGGCCTAAATCTTATCTCAAAATTTGATGTTTTATGACAGTTTTAGGCTCGTCATAAAAAATCACCTAATACACAACCCAAACTATTTACAAATTTACGACGATATTACAACAAGATAGAAAAAATCATTTACGACCCTTCTTTTATACGTCGGGTTCACTTTTATACCTCCCTTCCACGACGAGAAAAATCCTTTACGATGGAATTTTATGTCGTAAATAATCTCTTTTATAGTAAAGAAAAATTTGTGGAATGGAAAACATGAAATGCACTTTCCAAAATTTGTGTTCTATTTAAAGGTAGTTGGTAGAACTAAAGGTCTAAAATGATGTCAAAAAGTAGTAGGCAAACCATAAATTGAACTTAGACACTTGTTTAAAGACCTTGCAAAATAATTAAAAGCATCACATACTTACATTTAGAGGATGTTTAGCCCCAACTCAAGAGTGTCATCACTTTTGGTGGTCCTCATTGAAAATGATGACATTAAATTCTTCTTAAGACTTATTAAGTCTTGATCAAATTTATCACATTAGTGAACAAACAAAGGTAAATAAAACTTGAGTGGGTTCCAATCTCAAGTCTTAATTTGAGTCTTAGAATTTCAAGACTCAACTTGAGAGTTGGTTGAGATCTTTAAAGAAAAATGGGATAAGTCTTCAACACAAGTCTTAAGACCCAATTTGACAATGTCACCCATAGTCTTAAAACTTGGGGCTAAACAAGCTTTTAACTTTATTCAATCTAGATCAATAATGTTTGGTATCATTAATTTCTTTTTAAATTAAACAATTGTTATGTTAGGTATTTAAATTTATAAATCAATTTAAAATTAATAAATATTACTCCTAAATAAACCATTCCATAAATTTATATATATAATACTCCTTAAGAAGTTTGAGAAATTTATAATCCATATCTATTCATACAACTAAAGTAACAACCACTTGAGTCGCCCTAAAACATGTCAACCTCTCATAGTTTTTTTTCACCGCCCTAAAAAATCTTTCCAAATTTTTTACCTATTAAAAAATTCTACAATCTCAATTTTTTAAATATATCCTATAATGGTTAATAATTAATTTCTAAATCAAATGTTTACCAGAAATAACTTTATTTTTGTTTTTATCAATATCTCATAATTACGCCATGTATAACCTTTAGTATATCCTATAATGACGCCATGTATATCCTATAATGGTTAATAATTAATTTCTAAATCAAATGTTTACCAGAAATAACTTTATTTTTGTTTTTATCAATATCTCATAATTACGCCATGTATAACCTTTAGTATATCCTATAATGACGCCATGTATATCCTATAATGGTTAATAATTAATTTCTAAATCAAATGTTTACCAGAAATAACTTTATTTTTGTTTTTATCAATATCTCATAATTACGCCATGTATAACCTTTAGTATATCCTATAATGACGCCATGTATATCCTATAATGGTTAATAATTAATTTCTAAATCAAATGTTTACCAGAAATAACTTTATTTTTGTTTTTATCAATATCTCATAATTACGCCATGTATAACCTTTAGTATATCCTATAATGACGCCATGTATATCCTATAATGGTTAATAATTAATTTCTAAATCAAATGTTTACCAGAAATAACTTTATTTTTGTTTTTATCAATATCTCATAATTACGCCATGTATAACCTAACCTTTAGTAGCAGCTAGGTTGCACGGAGTCGGGAACGGGGTCGAAAACGAATAAGGATACGGGGACTGAAAACGGCTAATCTAAAAAACATTGTTAATGGTTACTGCCAATTATAACATGAAGAATCTGAATCGTCCCTAATACGGAGACGAATCAGGTTCGGGGACGACTACCTGTCAGAAGTACCCATGCTACATAGAGTAGCAGTAATGATGATGATGATAATAATATACCCATCAAAAAAAAGTTCATAATTCTTTGACTAATTTTTTTCACAACTAGTAAGTTAATTTATAATATAAGGAAAATCAATTACTTTGTGCTATTATATATATATATTTCTGTTTATAAAGTCTTATTATCATTTAATTCATTAAACATATTTTCTTAAAAATAGAAATATGAAAGTCAAGACATCATAAATAAATTTTGTTATAATTAGTTGAATATGGTTATTATTATTTAGATAAAGAGGTTATAACATTTTTCACCTTACTAAGGTACATTATAAATCTAATTGTACTAATAGTATGACTTATTATATAAGTCGGAGTTGCTACATTTTTAAATTATAAATAACTCACAATTCTTTTTGTAAGAAATTATGAACATACAATAGGAAATTTACTTTAGTACTAATATTTAATCTTTTATTTTGTAAATTGCGTATCGTACAAGTACTTATACATACACTAGTTGTTTTATAATGGGAAAATATATATTGTTGACAATGGGTAACTCAAATGAAATTATCCTACATAATTATGTTTTCTTTGGGTGCAAATTATGATCAATTTAATTTGTTGCAAGATATATATTTTCAGAACAAGAAAATAATTATGTAATATATATCTTACTTCCGAGTGCAATAATACTAGTGCTCTTTATCACGCAAGTAATATATATATACTAGTTATTTTATAATAGGATAATATATGTTGATGGCAACCGACAACCCAAATTAAATGAAACTATACCACATAACTATGTTAATATGTTATCTTTGGGTGCAAATTATGATACGTCAAATTAATTTGTTGTAAGATATATATTTTTCAGAACAAGAAAATAATTATAATATATTTTACTTTCCGGCGTAATGATGCTAGTGCTCTTTATCAGACAAGTACTATATATACTAGTTATTTTATAACAGGAAAATATATGTTGATGGCAACGGACAACGTAACCCAAATGAAATCTTTTCCATATAACTATGTTTTCTTTGAGTGCAAATTATGATCGGTTTAGTTTGTTGCAAGATATATAATTTTCAGAACAAGAAAATAATTACTCACTAGGTCTTTCTTTAGTTGTTACATTAGATTTTTTGACACCATTCACATTGTAACTTTGACTCACTTTATTGTTTAATACGTAGCAATAAATATACATCAAAACAAATTAAATAAGATCTTATATGACTATATTTTATTATACTAAATTTGAGATATTAATTTTATAAGTTGTATCTTGAAAGATGGGAAAAGGTAAATGTAGCAAGTAAAATAAAAATCTGAGGGAGTATGTAAAATGTAGCTTACTTTTCGGGGTGTAAGGATGCTAGTGCTCTTTGTTAAAGAGTCATAGGTCATTAGGGTATGTGATGAAAAATCATGCCATAATCTTTAGAAATCAAGAAATATTTCTTATCAATTAAGTCATCCCTCAACCAACATAAACATTGAATGAAAACTAAAAAGTTGTATGAACATACCATATTTGTTAATCGTGTGATGGAAGAATGGGAGGACACGAGGAAGATAATCATTTGATAAATGAGGCATAGGCTTTGATCTAGACTCAATTGTCATTCTAGCTCTATCATTTGAATCACCGTACAATAGCCTATAGCAATTCCCTTGAAACCCTTGTTCTCTAAGATACTTCTCTAATCTTTTAGGCTTCAACCATACCCAAGTCAATATACTCCATAATACACTTACTATTAGCACACATCCTAAAGATATTACTATGGATATGATTGTTGTTTCCATTTTAATTTGCTTATTTACTTAGTTTGCAGGTTGTAGGGGTGGTATTAGTAATATGATTAATGTTATTTATACCAAAATTTTTTGGACTAAATTTAGTCACCAAAGAAGACTAAGAGAGGAAGATAGAAAAGGATAAGGAAATGTGGGGTAGCAATTTCATGTTGTGTTTCTAGAAAAATTGTGGGGTTAAATACTATGAAGAAGTGTCAAACACTTATCGTTACTTAATTAGCCAAAAAAAAAAGACTTTCATGTTTCAACAACAGAAAAAACAAAAAAAATGTAGAAGGCAAATGCAAATTGTATACGTAAGGCTTCCTCTTTAAATTCAGTTCGATCTAGTTCATCTGTTCTTTTATTTTGCTAATTATTATTTTACTATATAATTTGTTAATAATATTATTTATTCATATATATATAGTTTCTTCGTACTTTAGTATATATTTGTTCACAATATTATTATTATTATCATTATTTTGTACTTAGATTTATTTTGTTCATAACATTATTAATGTGTATTAGCTGTGTTAGTGTTATTTTGTACTTGGCTTTATTTTGTTCACAATATTATTTTTGTGTTCATAATATATTTTTGAAACATTAACCATCACTTTTTTGTTTCATATAAATATATATATATATATATATATATATATATTAGTTTATAATTTTCACGAAAAAAATATTATAAAACTACCGTTCAGCCGATGAAACAAAATATAAGTAAAATATTATTTACAAAAATATTATTATACCACATAAGTGGATTACTATCCACAAAATATAAAGATGTATTACTGATTTCTATTTATATGTCATTACTTCAATACATAGTTAAATCATTAATAATTAATAATTAAAAATCAATAGTCATAGTCAATCCATAAAAAACGTAGTTAAAAATCAATAATCATAATTGAAAATCAATAATTAAAAATAAATAATCCGTAATAAAAATTCATTAATCCATAATATAAACTTTCAGTTTAGTTTAGTTCAATTCAGCTCCAATCAGTTTTGTTCAGTTCAATTCACCTCAAATCAGTTCAGTTTAATTCAGTCCAGTATATCTCATTTCAGTTCAATTCAGTTGTTTTCAGCTAAAGTAAACAGACCCGTAGTTTACTTATGTGTTAGTTGGACTTATTATACTCGATATGATATCCAAATTCTTAAAATGAAGGGTTATTCAAGTTGTTAAATCTTTCATTTCAATATCATGAGATCCAACCTTTTAATGATTTTCATTACTCAATCTTGTTTATCCTAAATGTCCTAAGAAAAACAAAAAAACATACTCCGATCCCTTCGTTTTTTTTTAGTTGCAACAATTCATTTTTCACACTTGTCGAGCCACAATTATAACAATTTATAACTTGCTATGAAATACTCATAATTGTGGATGTTCATTATACATTAATACATATGTATGTAACCCTTCGTATGGTTATAGTTATTCTTCATGTAACATCAATATGGCTTTATACATCCTTGTAACTCATCTCATGTGATAACTTCTTATTCAATGTTGACCTTTCAATACTCATGGAAAGTTACTAATATGTAGATGATGTATATATATATATGTTAGACATTGTGGAAGATATACAATTGAGATTACATATATTCTACATCTCCATTCGTTCTTTCCTACATTTTCATAACATAACTCTAATTATATATTTGTATAAAGTATAAAACGTATATATTAATAAAGTGCACGATAAAACGAATCAAACGAGATCCATATTGACTATATTACTCTTTATACATTGATCATAAAATTAAATCAAAGCTTAAAAATGTTGCAACTACAAAAAACAGAGGTAGTATATAATAGTTGAATTGTTAAACACGTCTAGAATGACGTACTTAACATTACCTATGTTTTCCCCAAATTTATGTGATAAATTATATATAAAGTATTCCTAGGTATTAGCCGTTAGTTTAAGCTTTTAGTTGAATTAATCATCTAATATGGTATTAGCAGCAACGTGATACATAGTTCACAGATTCGAAACTCATCCACCCCTCCTTTGCTATTGGAATACTAATTAGCTTTATGTATGGGAGGGCCAATAATGCATCTACATTTCAAGCCCCAACGGGCTATTGTGTGAGGGGGTGTAATAGAGTATAAAATCTATTTCTGGATCTCAAACATCAGCTTAAGCTTTTACTTGAGTTGTTCTACTAATGCTATCATTAATCTTCTTTTTATTATACGATGGAGGACATGATTTCAATTAATTTCAATTAATTTAGTTTATGAGGAAATATATGTTTATATATATAGGAAGAATAAGGATTTTATTTGAATGATATTGTCAAACAACACTTATAGTCGATTATAGAAAAATCTAAATTTCAACATAAACACGTAGCCCATTAAAACTAGTTGAATCACATATTCGATTAAAAATAAACTTAGTAACAAAAATTACATAAAATAATACAATCTGTAAATTCACTCTAATTTGACATAACATTCGTTGATGCTCACTTGTTTGGGTGAAAATACTTTCGTTGTCCACTAGATTTTAGAGGTATTGTGAAACCTTGGATCTTAACTTTTCAATAGGCAAAAGTAAATAAATAGATAAACCTCATCTTAAGGATAGAATTTATTCATTATAAGCAATTAAAGGAATTTTGGATTTACCACTAGTAAAAACATCGATAGAAGCCCATNATATATATATATATATATATATATATATTAGTTTATAATTTTCACGAAAAAAATATTATAAAACTACCGTTCAGCCGATGAAACAAAATATAAGTAAAATATTATTTACAAAAATATTATTATACCACATAAGTGGATTACTATCCACAAAATATAAAGATGTATTACTGATTTCTATTTATATGTCATTACTTCAATACATAGTTAAATCATTAATAATTAATAATTAAAAATCAATAGTCATAGTCAATCCATAAAAAACGTAGTTAAAAATCAATAATCATAATTGAAAATCAATAATTAAAAATAAATAATCCGTAATAAAAATTCATTAATCCATAATATAAACTTTCAGTTTAGTTTAGTTCAATTCAGCTCCAATCAGTTTTGTTCAGTTCAATTCACCTCAAATCAGTTCAGTTTAATTCAGTCCAGTATATCTCATTTCAGTTCAATTCAGTTGTTTTCAGCTAAAGTAAACAGACCCGTAGTTTACTTATGTGTTAGTTGGACTTATTATACTCGATATGATATCCAAATTCTTAAAATGAAGGGTTATTCAAGTTGTTAAATCTTTCATTTCAATATCATGAGATCCAACCTTTTAATGATTTTCATTACTCAATCTTGTTTATCCTAAATGTCCTAAGAAAAACAAAAAAACATACTCCGATCCCTTCGTTTTTTTTTAGTTGCAACAATTCATTTTTCACACTTGTCGAGCCACAATTATAACAATTTATAACTTGCTATGAAATACTCATAATTGTGGATGTTCATTATACATTAATACATATGTATGTAACCCTTCGTATGGTTATAGTTATTCTTCATGTAACATCAATATGGCTTTATACATCCTTGTAACTCATCTCATGTGATAACTTCTTATTCAATGTTGACCTTTCAATACTCATGGAAAGTTACTAATATGTAGATGATGTATATATATATATGTTAGACATTGTGGAAGATATACAATTGAGATTACATATATTCTACATCTCCATTCGTTCTTTCCTACATTTTCATAACATAACTCTAATTATATATTTGTATAAAGTATAAAACGTATATATTAATAAAGTGCACGATAAAACGAATCAAACGAGATCCATATTGACTATATTACTCTTTATACATTGATCATAAAATTAAATCAAAGCTTAAAAATGTTGCAACTACAAAAAACAGAGGTAGTATATAATAGTTGAATTGTTAAACACGTCTAGAATGACGTACTTAACATTACCTATGTTTTCCCCAAATTTATGTGATAAATTATATATAAAGTATTCCTAGGTATTAGCCGTTAGTTTAAGCTTTTAGTTGAATTAATCATCTAATATGGTATTAGCAGCAACGTGATACATAGTTCACAGATTCGAAACTCATCCACCCCTCCTTTGCTATTGGAATACTAATTAGCTTTATGTATGGGAGGGCCAATAATGCATCTACATTTCAAGCCCCAACGGGCTATTGTGTGAGGGGGTGTAATAGAGTATAAAATCTATTTCTGGATCTCAAACATCAGCTTAAGCTTTTACTTGAGTTGTTCTACTAATGCTATCATTAATCTTCTTTTTATTATACGATGGAGGACATGATTTCAATTAATTTCAATTAATTTAGTTTATGAGGAAATATATGTTTATATATATAGGAAGAATAAGGATTTTATTTGAATGATATTGTCAAACAACACTTATAGTCGATTATAGAAAAATCTAAATTTCAACATAAACACGTAGCCCATTAAAACTAGTTGAATCACATATTCGATTAAAAATAAACTTAGTAACAAAAATTACATAAAATAATACAATCTGTAAATTCACTCTAATTTGACATAACATTCGTTGATGCTCACTTGTTTGGGTGAAAATACTTTCGTTGTCCACTAGATTTTAGAGGTATTGTGAAACCTTGGATCTTAACTTTTCAATAGGCAAAAGTAAATAAATAGATAAACCTCATCTTAAGGATAGAATTTATTCATTATAAGCAATTAAAGGAATTTTGGATTTACCACTAGTAAAAACATCGATAGAAGCCCATAAAATATGCAAAGCAAAGGTTGACAAGAAAAAAAAGTGCAAGACAAGAAAGAACAATGAGGAAAAACCTTAGTAAAAATTAAAAAAATCTAGCCATAAATAATAGGAAAAAATCATTATTCAAATTTATGAAAAATCCTATAAGCAACTTTCTCTCTAAAAAGGGGAGAGAGAGAGAGAGAGTGTGTTTGGACATTATTGAGGAAAATGTATTTCAAATAACGATAACGAAATCATTTTATAAAAGTAAGTTTATTTAAAAAAAAAAACTAAGTGATTTTTAGATTGTCATTTGAATTGAATTGTTACAGACACTTGTAATACACGTGGATTTAATAATATTATATAAAACATAGGAGTATTGGTAAGAGTAAAATCCTACTAAAAATTTCAATGAGGGAGTGGGTTGAGTTTTTTGGATTCCCCTATTTTGTAGGTGTTTAAAATTTTCTCATAAATTTTACAATTCTTGAGGGCAATTAAATATCTCCCTCTACCAATAATTATGGGATTTTACACTCAAGTCTCAATATTTTGGAAGCTAAAGAATGATATAGAAAAATGGTGAAGTACCAATCAACATGTTCATCCTACAACACATCATACCAAGCTCAAGTTAGTAAGTTACACATGAGTCAGCTGGAGATTTTGTTCTATAGTAGTTCTATAAATGAGCAAATTTTCTAAATAAATAAATTAAAAAAAAAATCTCCATACAACCAAAATATGGAGTAAAACAAATTACCCTTATAGTCATGTACAAAGATATTTATTAATTATAATGATAATGAGAATTAAAAAGTAAATTAAGCAGTCCTTCTAATCAGAGTTTTACATATTTAATACATCTTAATAATAAAACAAAATTCACAAAGAGAGCATTTAATAAATATATTGCATGTCTTTTACTAGATGACCTACATTAAGTGCATGAAGATTAAAGTTTAATGGCTTTCTTTAGGTGTGTGCGAGTTGGATACGTTTTGGTTTGATCGATCCGTGTTCTTTGATGTGAATTTGCATGGGAATATATATTAAATGCAAGTACAAGTAGTTCATTTAGTTTTAGTTAGGATTTGTTGAGATTTTATTTATTATGTCTGTTTTAGGAGGGTTTTTCTCTTGTTAGTTTTAATGCAAAATAGGAAAACTCATATACAATGCTACAACACTTTAAACAATAATTAAGAGAGAGAACTTTCTATTTCTTTTCTTATAGAAATCTTTCTGCCCCTTTTTTGAGCTACTAATGGTTCTATTTATAGGTATTTACAATTAGGGTTGCTAAACATTCCTCCCTAGAATCAGGGCACTTATCCAAAACTAGACTAATACACTTTATTGGACTTAATCAACCATGTTCTTAGTTCAGCAATGGAAGAAATTACGTATTAATCAATAAGGCATGTTGCTAATTATTTGACCCATCTCCCCGTACAGGTGTATCCCCATATTGGTCCACGTGTCCCTGCTCCATTGAGCCACGTGGCGTGGCTTTATTGGGACATGTGTCATTGGTCGTTCATCCACGTGTCGTGGCTCTATTGGTCCACGTGTAGGTCTTATATTGATAAAGATTGCCCATAATAATGTCATTTGTTAAGATTATTATTAGTTGGAATATCATATCATTTAGGATTAGTTAATTATTAGGGTTTTATTTATTTTATCTTTTATTTTTATCATTCATGTATGCGTATAAATAAGTTAAGTTCATGAATAAAATAGAGTATCTTTTTATTTTAGTTTTACACAATTTATATTGATTTGAAAGTAAATTTTATGAAAAAGTTGATTCCTTGTGAATTGAAAATTTTAGGAGTAAATCCAAGTTTCACCAGAAGGGAAAAAGTATTTGTCTGAAGACAACCCTAATTGTTTATTGGCGTTGATTAGGTTTCATAAACTCCATATATATCAAAGTTACAATTTGATCTTGGTTAAATCAAATTGTTCAATATCCATTTTATTTTTATTTTCAATCTCAAAGTTACACTCAAATCAATGTAAATTGTGAAAAACTAAACTACAATCCATCAAAGACCGGATAGTTATTGCAAAACCCATTAAAATCCAAACCAATTACCTACACGATAGATATGATCAATAGACACACACTGAAAATGTTGGAGTAAGTAATGTATTTCTTGGATCCAACTGCTAAATTTTCCAAGGTGGTTTAAATAGACCTTCAATATAGTTTATAATAATGAAATTGTCGCCTTCGATCTCTAAATGAGTAATTTCTAGAAGCAAAATAAACACAAGGTCATGATATGTTATAATTTATAATTACTCCCTCAATACTTTTAAGTTGCTACATATGGACATTAAAAAGCATGGGTATGCCTTTTGATAATGATGAATTATAGGGACACCATGTACAATATTTCGTAAAGGCGATGTTCTTTTGAATGAACGGAATTAAATTAAACTTAACTTAAAATAAGTTTGACTAAACTAGAATGAAACTAAAATTTTGTTCTTTTGAACTTATTTTACCTTATTTTATGTTTAGTGTATTTCAATTAAAGTTAAGTTCAGTTTAATGGTCACTGATCTATCAATATATATGCGTGTGTGAGTGTATTCAGTATATTCAATCTAATTTAGTCTACTTCATTTCAATTCAAATTATTTCCAATTAATTTAGTTCAATTCCATGAATTTCAAATCATTAAACTGAAAGGACTTAAACTTAGCTAAACTAAAAGGTAATCACAATTGACCTTTTCAAGTTATGTTGTGTGAAAAAAGGCTTTTCACTGTTCGTCCCTCCCATTCAGGGGGCGGATCTAGGAATCTAAACCAGGTGTAGCACAGTTGAAATTTCTCAACATATTAATCAAAGTTTGGATTAATCGAATTTTATATCAATCAATTTGGGTTAATCAATTCGGATTAATTGAATTTTGTATCAATCAATTTACAAATCAACCTATATTAAAGTTAATACAATGACTCTAATAGATCGAAATCAAATTTTCCCTCTCTGAATTCTATATTGCTAATCACATTAGTCTTAATTATTACTTCCCCCTTCCTATCACTAGTACAAAAATCCATTTTTTTCTGCGGTTTTTTTAGGGGTATTTAAACCGCAGCACTTGGAGCAGCAGTAATAAACCAACATATTATTTGCTGCGGTTGAACCGTGGCAAAAAAAACTATTTATTTGCTGTGGTTTTGTGAATAACCGCAGCAAATAAGCACCCAAAAAAATAATATTTTTTTTTTTTTTTTTTTTTTTGCATTTTAAAGCAAAATTAGAAGCTGAAATGTTATACATACATAGAATCAATTATTTTCAATATAATTACACTTCTATCACAAAAAAATACACTTCTATCACAAAAAAATACACTTCTATCACAAAAATACATTTGAAATTTAACTTAAACAAGATTCATTACTTCAAAGAAGAACAGAAGAACATCAAATACATAAAAGGTTGTAATTTCAATCGAAATAATTACAACAGAAGAACATCAAATTAACAAACCTTGTTCTCATAAAAAAAAACTCCAACTCTCACAAACCCATACAATCCAAACAAACCCAAATCCAACAAAACCCAGAAACCATAAGCTAAAAACACAACCAAGTTTAAACAAAACACAAATTAAATGAAAATAAATGAAGAATCGAAAAAATCCAATGGGACATACATTATACAATACTCAATCGAAAAAATCCAATGGGACAATACAAAATCCAGTACAAACGAAATTTTTATCAGCATGTGAATGACTGTTAAAAACACAAAATAGACTTGTAGGACAAACCTTATCTCAGCTTTGAACTCAAACAATCGACGAATAAATTCATCTCTGTACAAACAACAACAAACTCAACAATCACAACTCATTCAGAATCTCATAAAATCATTTCAAAGCAGTAACAGTAAGACTCCTAATCAAAATATAAACAAACAGTGAATAGTACCTAAGATTATCTTCTTCATTCTTCGCAGTGATTTCAACACCGAAGATTATTACATGCATTCAACATCAAAATGAGACAGCTAACAAAGATTTCAAAAACAAACAAAAGGAAAAATGTCGAAAAATCACCTTGAAATTCTCAATTTCAGATCCTATTTCAGAAACTTCATCCTGAATCGAAGCAATTCTTGCCTGAAAAGAATCAAACAAAACATTTCAACAAAGAAACATAAATGACATCATATAATTCACAAGCATGCCAACATGGAAACAAGAAAAAGGTGTGGAATCATTATGCAAATAACAACCACATTTTATAGAGTAAAGAATCATCAAAAAGGTATTGAGAAATAAACATTCAACAGTTTATTACCGGAGCCAATTCAACTTCAGACGAGGGCCGAATATTAATAATGTTGAGCACCTCAGCTTTCGCTAGCTGATACTCTTTGGATTTCTCTACAAATTCATTTATACTTTCTTTAGTCTGGTTACGAGCAGCACTATCAAATAGATAATCATAAACCTGCACCACATATTGTGAAAATACGGCATCACATTTTCCATATTAAGCACACAAAAACACAACTAACCAAATGCTTAAAAAAGGAAAAACAACATAGCATATAAACGAGTAAACCTTGAACTCTGAAGTTGTTATCAAAGACATAACACGAGTCAGATCATTTGAAGCTCCTCTGGATTGTAACAAGTCAAGCACTTCGAAATTAGTAAGAGGACCAGCATTGGCCTTCCGGCTGCAAATGACATCATATAATTCACAAATTTAAACCTAAAAATGACGAATTAGCTTCAAATTTCAATCGATAGAAACATTTAAACAAATAAACGAAAATCACATCAAAAAACAAGCAAATTCCAAACCTAGAAACTGACGAATTCGCTTTCAATAGATAGTAAACACATTCAAACAAATAAACGAAAATCACATAAAAAAAACGCAAATTCAAACCTAAAAATCAACGAATTAGCTTTAACATTCAAACTCAAACAAATAAACGAAAATCACATCAAAAAAATCACAAATTCAAACCTAAAGTCTAACAAATTAGCTTAAAAAAGACAGAAATTAAACCTCTAGGGTTTGATTCGAAGATTCGCTCATCGACAATTCAACTTCGAAGCCTTTAATTATTCGCCAAACCTCTAATTAAACCTCTAGTATTATCCTTGAATCGTTTAGCATTTTCGAGTTCATTATTCGCCAAACCTAGATTTCATTGAAGCTCTTCGATTCGTTTCTTCAATGTGAAGACGAAATTCATGGAATGAGTGAGAGGCGAGATTGAGTGATATAAAGGAGGGGAATGAAGGGAGAGGCGAGATTGAGTGAGAGAAAGAAGGGGAATGAGGGTGAGAGGCGACATTGAGTGAAAGAAGGGGAATGAAGGGTTAGGGTTTGAAGGAAAAGGGGGGAGGCTGGGTATACAGGAAGTGGGTTAAAATAGGGTTCTTATTGCTGGGCTTGGGCTGAAGCTTTTTAATTGTTGTTGGATTATTTGCTGCGGTTCAACCGCAACAAATAGAATAAAAAACCGCAGCAAATTATTTTGTGTTGAAATCATCAACAAGTATTTGCTGCGGTTCTTTAAAAATGTCAAAACCGCAGCATATGTGGCGCAGCAAAATCCATTTTTTCTACTAGTGTATATAGTCACATAGTACAACTCCGCAACTCTAAGGCTCCGTTTGGTAGAGCGTAAAACATTTTCCATGAAAAGTGATTTCCTTCCTTTCCCACTTTTATATTGTTTGGTACACAAAAGAATGTAAAATCATTTTCCATTGGAGTAAAATTTTCCATACAATGATGGAAAACCATTTTCCTTCCAAAATGAAAGGAAAACAATTTTCGTCCCATTCCCTTATACACTCTTTCCTCACTACCTCCTTTTATCCCCTTCATTTCCCCTATTTTCATCACTTTTTTTACATACAACCAAACAATGGAAAATTGTTTTCGATGGAAAATTATTTTCAATGAAAATCATTTTGCATTGAAAATGTTTTACACCCTACCAAACGGACCCTAAGTCAATTATCAAGAAATAATTATTTCCTAGATTAGCCATTACTATTTCATGGAATACCTAATAAAATTCAATACACCTCACCTTCACCTTTGCTTTTTTCCCTTTATTTACATTTTTTCCTCTTTCTACTTTTCCTTTGCTTTCCACTCACATTCTTCACAGATGTACTTTCCTCCTCACTAATATTAACTATTTCCTAGATTAGCCATTACTGTTCCAAACCAACCCACGCCAATCTCTCACCTGCTATCCCCGCCTTCTTCCCTCTTCCCCCTATGCCATAACAAAATTATCCTCTATCACATATATTCCATAATCATGACAACAACCATCACGACGAAACTAGTAATCGGAGAAGTGATCCATCAAGTAAGATCCATCAAGTGACATACTACGTTCCGAACAAATGAATCATGTAATCATTATTAAGAAAAAATAAATCACAAAATAGAGATTTAAAAGAAGAAAAGAGCTTTTATTTGGACATACTCATTGATAGTTAAACTACAGAAAAGTACTTGATTTGATGTTTTTTGAAGGAAACCCAAATAAGATAAGTAATCATTAAGCATGAATCACTCATTGGACAACAAAGGAGAATTATCAAGCAACAACTATCTACCTAAAACCCAGGAAAGAACATGAAAAACAGAGTATAGAAAACTGATTTTTTCAGTCGCAAAATTCATTAGCTACCAATATTTTTGGTCGCAAAAATTTTTAACCACCGATTTTCGGTAGCTAATTTTGGTAGCTAAATTTTTTAGAAACAGATTTAAAAAAAAAACAGGGTGTAACATGTGTCTCAGGTGCTACTACTCTAGCTCCCCCCGCTCCCATCGTCATCAATTTAGAATATTCAACATCCTTGCACCGAGGATGAATATTGTTTTATTCCTTGCACGTGGGTAACTTACGAAAGGTGGCAAATATTGTCAACTTGTACGTCACGGCTGACAATTGTTGTTGAAAAAAAAAGGATGAGAGACCTAGTAAAAATGGGGAAAAAAACTTCACTACAACAAGTTTCTATTTCACTTGTCTCTCAGCTTAAAAACTCTATTATAATAGCAGCTTCCTTATATACATATAAAGACCTAGCTAATGTATTACTAAAATGTTTCTTAAATACTTGGTTTAAGCAGTAATTGTAGTAGGAAAAGGGATCATTTTTATGTACTCCCTCGGTCTTTTTTTAATTGCAATATTAGGGTTTTTGACACTATTCACATTGCAATTTTGACTCACTTTGCTGTTTAATACATAACGACAAATATAGTCATATGGGATCTTGTTTGATTCGCCTCGATGTATATTTTCCGAAAATATAATTTTTCATAAACTATTTATCGAAAGACAACCCTAGTTGTTTATTGGCGTTGATTAGGTTTCATAAACTCCATATATATCAAAGTTACAATTTGATCTTGGTTAAATCAAATTGTTCAATATCCCTTTTATTATTATTTTCAATCTCAAAGTTACACTCAAATCAATGTAAATTGTGAAAAACTAAACTATCACTACAAAAATAAGTTAATTTAGCAACTGATTTTGGCAACGATTTTAAATTGGTTGCGAAATTGTCAACAAAATATCTGCTAAATTTATGCACTAAAATTAACAACCAAATGATTTTTATTTGGTTGCTAACTGGCAACAAATATTGAATAAATAGTTACTAAACTTATTCACCAAAATTGACAACCAAATGATTTTTTAATGGTTGCGAAATGGCCAATTATCAAAAAAGTAGTTGCTAAAATTATGCACTAAAATTGGCAACCAAATGGTTTTAAATTGGTTGCTACTAAATAATGGCAACCAAATATATAAAAAAATGGTTGCTAAGCTTATGCACAAAACTTGACAACCAGATGATTTTTAATTGGTTGCTAATTAGCAACCAAATATCAAAAAACTGGTTGCTAAGCTTATCCATGATTGCTTTAAAAACATTAGCTATACTACTATTGGTAACAAGATACATCTTCCTTTTAGGGCGCTTATGTACTAAGACACTTTAAAGTTAAGCGTGCTCGATCGAGAGTAGTGTTAGGATGGGTGACCTCCTTGGGAAGTTAATCAGTTAAGAGTAGAGACTTTTTTTAATCATTTTTGAAAAATTTGGCAACCAAAATTGACAGATTTAGTTGCTATTTGGCAACGAAAACTGATAATTTGGTTGCTAGATAGGAAAAGTTAATATCTAGTATGGCAACCAAATATTTAAAAATGGTTGCTATGATTGGCAACAAATTTTTTGTCGGTTGCTAAATGGCAACCAAATTTACAAACAATTGGTTGCTAAATTTTAATGGCTACCACCTATATAGGAACTAGCATATTTGATTGCTAAGCATAATAACAACCAATTTTCCATTCTTAGCAACCAATTTCAGTGTTGCTAATTTCACTTTTTTTTTTTATAGTGTACAATCCATCAAAGACCGGATGTTTATTGCAAAACCCATTAATATCCAAATCAATTACCTACACAATAGATATGATCAATGGACACACAGCGGAAATGTTGGAGTAAGGAGTGTATTTCTTGGATCTAACCCTAAATATTCCAAGGTGGTTTAAATAGACCTTCAACATAATTTATAATAATAATGAAATTGTTGCCTTCGATCTCTAAATGAGTAATTTCTAGCAGCAAAATGAAGACAAGGTCATGATATGTTATAATTTATAATTACTCCCTCATTACTTTTTTAGTTGCTACATATTGACTTTAAAAAGTATGGATATGCCTTTAAAAATGATGAATTATAGGTACACCAAGTAGAATAAAGGCAATGCTCTTTCGAATGAACAGAAATAAATTAAACTTAACTTAAAATAAGCTTAACTAGGGGTGTTAATGATGCGAGTCGAGCTCGAGTATCATTGAGCTCGACTCGAACTCGAAACTTAAAAGTCTAGCTCGACTCGAGCTCGAAAGCTCGTGAGCTTTTAAAATGGAGCTCGAACTCGACTCGGTAGGACGCAAGGTGAGCTCAGCTCGAGCTCAAGCTCGAATCGAATGAAGCTCAAATTCATAATAATGAGTAACCTGAAAATAAATTTATCATAATTGTCTTTAGAATTAACTAATAGAAACAGAAGATTACATAATTATCTTAAGAACTTTCAATTTTATGTAGTTATGTGCTAAATAAATATTTTACAATTTTAAGAAATTTATAACAATTTTTAATTATTTAAATAAATAAACAATTTTTTATTTTTTAAGTTTTATTTATTAGCTTGAATTTTGACGGTTGAGATGGAAATAAATGAACGGCTAAATCAACACATAAGAACTTAAGCCATTAAGTAAATAATTTTTAAATTTTTTTTGGGATACATTAAAAAACATTACTTATATATATTTATATATCGAGCAACTCACGAGCTTTTCGAGTCGAGTAGGGGCTTGCTCGACTTGACTCGTTAGAACCCCGAGTCGAGCTCGAACTCGAGCCGAGCTCATTCGAGCCGAGTGTTGACCGAGCTTTGATCGAGTAGCTCGCGAGTAACTCACGAGCTGTCTCGTCTCATTAACACCCCTAAGCTTAACTAAACTAAAATGAAACTGATGTTTTGTTCTTTTGAACTTATTTTACCTTATATTATGTTCAGTGTATTTAAAGTTAAGTTCGGTTCAATGGTCACTTATCTATCTATTGATCTATATATATATATGTGTGTGTGAGTGTATTCAGTATATTCAATCTAATGTAGTCTACATCATTTCAATTCAAATTATTTCCATTTAATTTAGTTCAATTCAATGAATTTCAAATCATTAAAATAAAAGGACTTAAACTTAGCTAAATTAAAAGGTAATCACAATTAACCTTTTCAAGTTGTTTGAAAATACCCCCTCCGTTTTTTAAGTTGCAACATTTCAAAAATTGTACTATTCATCTTTTAAGATTTGATTTAATTTTATGATCAATGTATAAAGAATAATATATTTAATATGGATCTTATTTGATTCATCTTAATATACACTTTATTAATATATATATTTTTTATAATTTATACAAACTTACAATTAGAGTTATAAATTATTAAAAGATTTCATTAATAAATGTGAAAAATAAAATGTTGCAACCAATAAAGACCCGAGACAGTAGGTTTTTGAATGTTGGTCCCTCCCATAGTCATCGATTTCGAACATTCAACATCCTTGCACCGATCAAGGATGAATACTGCTTCATTCCTTGCACGTGGGCATCTTATGAAAGGTGGCAAATATTATCAACTTGTACGTCACGGCTGACAATTGTTGATGAAAAAAAGGATGAGAGACCTAGTAAAAATGGGGAAAGAAACTTCACTACAACAAGTTTCTATCTCACTGGTCTCTCAGCTTAAAAAAATCTATTATAATAGCGGCTTCCTTATATAAATATAAAGACCTAATATATTACTAAAATGTTTCTTAAATACTTGGTTCAAGTAGTAATTGTAGTACGAAAAGGGATCATTTTTATTTACTCCCTCGTGTTATATAATATATGTATTTAGTGGATGCCCATTATACCCCTATGATTATTCTAGTATATTCTAGATACTAGGTGTATAATTCTCTAAGGAAACCCTAATTGTTTCCCATGTCTATATATATATGTATGTACTCCCTTATGAAATAATAACATGAATACATATCTATTCTGTCCTACAAATACTCTCTACTACTTAAACCCTATTTTCTATAACACGTTATCAGCACGATTACTCTACAATATTGAAAGCTACACTTCTTAAGGTACGCATATCTTAGTTCTAATTCTTTAGCTAACAAGTTTAACCTTATTATTTTAATGACTTGAAAGTAGATGACGTTTTTGTTTCATCATGAGTGAAATGCTTTGGCTACTGGTTATGCATTTTATGTCTATAATTTACTCTATTTTAGTGATGTGTTGTATCTTGATGGATGCGTTTAATTGGAGTTTAATAATATGAGAACCCATTACCATGCCTCTTAGCTTAATACAAAATTATGAATGAAGTTCTCGTACTATGTTATCAAGATATCAAGGGAGATAATTGTATACTCTTATACAAAATAATTTCTAAACATCAAGTATTTTGTAAAGTTAATAATGGGTCTTGCACCTTGAATTTATGTCTCTTTATATTGCTTTTAAGAACACTGAACAAATATTTGTGACAATTATGTTATTCTGTTTATTAGTTAGAAGGGAGTTGATGAACAATTGTATATTGTATCATCATGTTAGTAATTAATTATATGTGATATTATATCTTGATATGTAACTGCATATATTATATGTGATATACATAAGATACTATATGCCTATAGAAAGTAGGATCAACAACTTTTCACATAAAATTCATGGGAATTTTATTTACTTTGTTTTGTTAATTTGAGGGTTTTTAATTCATGAGAAATATAAGTTACCCATGTGGGACTCTTGGTAATTTAATTTTCATGTTCTGTACGGTATTTAAATTCTCATGAATTTCCAATTCCACTATTCAAGTTCTAGCCTTAGTTGTCAATCACACAATAGGTTTTTATACAAATTCATGGGATTTTTCAATTCCGCCCCAAATTTTAAGTGCAAGTATTTAATAGTAGAGTTAGTACTCAGATTTGTACGCCCACCAATTTGGCACCTTATTTGGGCGTAGACTAGTTGAAAAAAAAAAAAAAAAAAAGATGATGATGATGATGACAATAATGATAATAATTAATAGGAGGTGAGTATGTTGCCTTGTTTAATAACCATTCAATGTCAATACATGTCATAATATGAAAATTTTTTACTAGTCACACTAATTTATTGCTAGCTAAAAGTAAACTACCTAACATTAAACGTTCAATAAATTAATTAGTCCATTATTTTTTCCTAACTTTTATTATAACCATATTCTTTCCTTTTTATTATTTAATTATCTTTCATCTTTATATTTATATTACGCTATTTGTTTTGTAAAAAGTCGTGATGACTTATGATATTATTATTTTGTGTAGTGTAATATGTCTAATCTTGCAAAATTTGAAGTTGTGGCTCTTGATATCACCAGAAAAAAAAATTATTTATCTTGGGTACTAGATGCTTACTGAAATGCATTTAGCTGCAAAAGGGTCTTCGTAATACTATCAATGGTGAAAATAAAGAATCTAATCAAGATAAGGCTAAAGCCATCACCTTAACAAGTCTCTAAAACTGAATATTTAATTGTAAAAGATCCAATGGTGCTTTGGAATAATTTGAAAGAAAGATATGACCACCAGAAAACTGTGAACAATTTTTTTTCTCTCTTGACATGAATATAATTGGTTCAATAATTATAATTGGGGTTAATAATAATGATAATTCTAGGAGACACTTAGGATTTTCATGACTTTGTTTAGTTTTAAATTCTTGATATGTGTTTAGATTTAATAATATGTGGTATTATATACCTACAAGTAGTGGAATAATGAATAAATTGAACATGAGATTCTTGTATGTATGATCATGAAGTCCCTTAGTTTTTATGACGAATGAAAGTACATATGGAAATGGTGTTCCTTAAATTTACAAAGATTATTCATAAATCCTCAAGATTAATTTGAAGATATTTACATGACATAGATTTTTGTAGTTTTTACACTATGCTTAAATTATTCACCCTAGTAAAACAAATATGTTCCTATGTGCCAATTGTCCTGCGAAAATAATATTCGAAGTATTTGAGTAAATTGATATGCAATCCTTGGGTAAATATTCAAGATAACAAATTAACTATAAGTGAGTATTAATGATGCATAGATAACTAGATATACTCATTTTTTAGAAATGAATGAGAAATTGTATCATTGAAGGAATAACTAGCATGTTTGCACAATGTTTCCTTGATTATAATTTATGTGAAAGCTCATAAGGATTGTAAACATGAATACATAATATTTATTTTAACAAATAAATAATTCTATGAGTTTAAGATCGATAATGATAATGACTTTGTGAGAAACACATTTGAATAATGTGAGAAAGATGTGAGTTTTATGAATAATACTTTACATGGTACATGACATTGCCTAAAGAATTCGTGGTTTAAGAAGAATATGAGATTAAATGTTGTTGGACTAATTTCATGCCCCTATATGCAAGGATTAGGGGGGAGATAGTATTTTTATTCTGTGAGTTATAAAATACATTGATGGTCAGTTTGTTGAATAGAGGCAACAAGATAGTTAAATGTTTAGAATAATGATACCATCCTGAAGATGGATATGAATGATTTAGAATGTCATTGATTATGAATCAATTATTAGTGCCCTAATTAAAATTAATGTTGTCGTAGAAGGGCAACACAAGTTGCTCACAAACATAGATTAAACCAAAAACGTGGTAGACCATTATTTCGTTATGAACATAATTATCGTTGAATATGAAAGAAAATGATACGTTATGATGAATTTTCATTAGAATATATTTATGTTTAGTAAAATTGATATGTGTCAAGATTATATAAAATACTCTAGAAGAGTATAATATGTCCAACTTCATTAACATGTATCATGATAATTATAATCAATGCTCTAGCAGAGTAGAATAATAATTGTTGCATAAAGTATTAGTCTTGCCAAGTATAGAAATAAACACTTGCTATATAGTGTTCTTATATCACATCATATTAATCATCATGGCCATGCATGGAGTAGGTATAATAAAGTGATCACTATTGTTTGAAAACTGACCAGAATTTAGAAAGTGATTGGATGTGATAATTCAATTAGGCCATCCAGGTTTAATGTATAGTATAATCACCCGTAAGGGAAACCTGAAGTTTCAATTTGATATGAAATAATGTGCTGACGCTCTCTTATGTTAGATATGTGAAATGTTTTGAATGGCAAGACATAATTAACGAACATTGAAATTGAGCTATATTTGGATTGTGACTTTTAAGAAAATTTCAAGAAAAGGAAATTCTATTTTTGATCAACTTTGGATATTGATATGCAATGAGTGACCAGAAGTTCACTAAAATAGCTTATATGTTGTTCTATACTATGTGACTAAAGGCTTATCAAATCACCTTGTATGTTAACACGTTGAGTAAAACTCATTATCAAAGTCATTGGCAATCCAAAAGATCACCATTGAGTGGAGTTACATGCGTATAAGCTAAGTCATGATTATGTTTATATAACAATCATTTTTTTTATTGGGGCTGTTGAATGTCAGCACACAAGAATAAACCAACAACTGCACAATAATTGTCCCCCCATTGTCATTAAGTTCTAGAAGAGAACAGTTTATGATGAATTTATAAACACATATGTGATGTACATCATAAGTTAGAGAAGAGATGGTTTTAATAGATTAATATTGTTCTCCAGAAGAGACAAATAGTTTGTTGAATATATCTCTTCTAAGCGATGAAATTTGTTAATAAATCTTCTATTAGGTGAAATATTTTTGCACATGTAATCATACACTATGTTTGTTAAGAATATGATGCCCCTATTTTTGAAAATTTTACCAACTTAGGGGGAGAAGAATTGGGATAAGTTGGCAAAATTATTAAATTATAAAGTGATGATCCCTATAATGACTATTTGAGATATTATTGCCAACTTTTGTCTATATATTATCAAGATATGTTGCACATCTATGGTTTGATTTGTATTCAGTTATGTCTCATGTTACATACCGTTAAAGATACATTTTGGTCATATTATGTGTATACATTGAGATAAATCTTGCCAATAATACTTGAATCACTACACCTGAAGTGTAGGTTGTATGATCGGTTCCAAAATAAATATGAAATATATGGCAAGAAAGTGCAGTTGACACTATTGAAAGTGTAATGGTATATTAATGCCATAATGTATGCCCCGGAAGTGGTATAGATATCTGAATTATAACAGATGGCCTATGATATAAGAACGAAGATGTTATAATTGACTAATGGTACCAATGGGAAATGTATTCAGATATCATTGTAAAATAGCATGCAAATTACATCTTGAAAAATGTGATACCGGTATATGATGGAACCGAGGATTATATGCATATGCAAAAGTAGTGGATTTGAGAACAGGGATCTGAAATAAAAGTCCACTTTTATGTCGACATATTGACAATGATCAGAGATAATCATGGACTTGGAGTCCAACTAAAGGTGAATAATGATGATCATCAAGGACCAGAAGTCCAGCAATAGATTTTTAAAATTCACATTGTACAGTGTCTTGCATTTTTTTAGTCTTACATTTATGTGCATGTGTGAGTCGTAGATAAACGCATAATTCATTGCATGTGTCAATTAGTGATTAGATGCATCACTCATTATATATGTAGTATATGTTTTATGCTCAAAATTTTGTTCAAATAAACTTTACATCTCATCATATTACATGTACTAATTTTATACAATAATTGTAATATACGTAAAATTTTGACCATTATATAGTAAGATGTGTTTACAATAGTATGAAGATTTACACTAAAAATTTTACACTCCAATGAGAATATATTTGTGATGAAATTATACAGATGGAGGCGTTTTAATAGCATGTTGTGAATTATGCATAAAAGTTTCAGAAGAACTTGTACAAGACATATTCAAATATCTAGTGCTTCAAGTTCTATACGAAATATTTTGAACACCTCAATGGACAATGGTGACATTATTATCAAACTCCTGAAGAGTTTAAGACTAAATTAACAACACTCAACCTGAAGTTTGAGTATGTGAGTGCTAATCAGAATCTTATGTTCATTTGAGAACTTGATATTATAAGGATAATCCTTTTATGGTCCAGAAGAATCATAAACAAATAATTATTACTTAAATGTAATTACTAATTTACATAAGATTAGACAATGATGTTGATTATATCACAAGTTGCCATAAATTATTATCAATATGTAATTATTAATAGTTATTTTATATAACTTCCAGAAGAAGGCATAAGTTTAATATTTGTGGCAATTTAACAAAGATGAAGTAATGATAAACACAACATATGTATTATTTTCAAGAGTATGAAGAAATGAATATATCTCATGTTGAAGATTGAAGTCCAATAAGGAAGGATCAACTACCAAGGAGTTGAATTTTATTCTACTTCAAGTGCGAAGCTACTACCAAAGACGTTGGGTTCATTATTCTAAAAGATCTCAAGTTATGCATTCATTAGGGGGAGAAAATACGTGTTGCACTCTTTTTCCCTTAACCATGGTTTTGTCCCACATTGGGTTTTCCTGGTGAGGTTTTTAATGAGGCAACATCATAAAACGTATTACGAAAGTGATGTACTCTTTTTCCTTCACTAGGTTTTTATTCCCACAGGGTTTTTCTTAGTAAGGTTTTAATGAGGCATACTATTCGATAATGGTCATCCAAGGGGGAGTGTTATATAATATATGTATTTAGTGGATGCCCATTATACCCCTATGATTATTCTAGTATATTCTAGATACTAGGTGTATAATTCTCTAAGGAAACCCTAATTGTTTCCCATGTCTATATATATATATGTATGTACTCCCTTATGAAATAATAACATGAATACATATCTATTCTGTCCTACAAATACTCTCTACTACTTAAACCCTATTTTCTATAACACCTCGGTCTTTTTTAATTTGTAATATTAGGGTTTTTGACACTATTCACATTGTAATTTTGACTCACTTTGATGTTTAATACATAACGACAAATATAGTCATATGAGATCTTGTTTGATTTGTCTCGATGCATATATTTTCTGAAAATATAATTTTTATAAAATTTTATTATACTATATTCAAGATATTAAGTTTATAAATTGGGTCTTGAGAGATACGAAAAAAAAATAGAAGTAGCAAGTAAAAAAATAGTGAGGGAGTAATAACATGTTTCTTATCAAATGAAAACAAGGCCACATTAAAAAAAAAACAAATTTCTTAGCAATTGTAAAAGAATCTCGTTTAAGAAAATGTTTCTTTGGTTTCTACGTTGAATTAATATCACACTAAAGAGATCATTTATTGCAAAATAATAGGTTTCTTATTTTCTTTTAAAGACCACTGTCGCTTTATGAATGTAAAGAAAGTGCTATTAGGACAGTTATATTAGAGCTCCATAGGTAAGACAGTTATATTCAACTAAGGAGAGCTCCATAGGTAATTGAGTAACCGCAACAAATGGTTTGTTTTTATTCCTTACCAAATACATACCTTCGCAAATGATAACAACCAACAGCTATTATCAAACTTCTGTATTATTCTTCCTGATATAGTTTGTCGTACACCTCTCAAAAATAACCTAACAACACCAACTAATATAGTTAGGGAAGTAGGGATCGAATCCTCAAAGAAGCGATTTAACTCTATTAGTTTTAAAAAGTCTAAATTGTACAATGAACCATTGTGGAAAATTCTAATAAAACTACTAAGAATTAAAGACAAAATTAAAACTAAGGCAATAACGGAAAAAAATTAAGAATTAAATTCCAATAATAAAAGCCTAGGGCGGTCGGTTCACAATGAACAATCAACAAACTCATAAAACATTCATTAATTAACTCATTAACTTTCGTTGAATTAGGGCACACTAATTCTATCAAACTTAGAGTCCCTCAAAACTCCTTACTGACTCTCGCTCACATAAATTATTTTTGTCTATTATTCAGTGGTCTTATTGTGGTAATCTTACCTCTCGACTTCGATTTCGACAATTACCTAACACACAACTAAAATTGGCCAATATTTAATTGCAATCAAAAGAAGTCAATAATAGGAATTCAACGAATAATTAAGAATTAATTGACGAATATAAAACTAATTCATAACATGTTCAAAAATTCCCTAGCCCTAGAAAAGAAATCTACTCACTCATGATTATGAAAACAAGAACAAAAATAAAATTAATTGACATGATCATAAAACATAATGAAATAAACAAGAAATTAAAATTAAACTAATTACTAGAAAAATAAACTAATAAAGTAAACTAATCAAACAAATTAAACTACACTAGAATATAACAAAACTAAAACAAAAACTAGAAAATTAACTAAAAAGAATTGAAAAAGAAAATGGAAAGAAATTACCAAAGAAAGCTTGAATTGCATTAACTTGAATAAACTTGAAATTAATTGTTGATTATCAAACTAATCTAACCACTAATTCTAGAGAGAGAAAGAGCTTTTGGGATTCTAATTCTAAAAATTGCTCAAAAACTAGTTACGGTCGTGCCCACTAATACATGGCTATTTATAGTGGATTGGCATTTTAATTAATAAAGTCCACAAGCAAAAACCGAGTGAAAATCACTCGCGGACCGTAAAACACAAGCCCTGTGCCTGCAGCGGTCAAAGTTGCCCTCCTCCCTGCGCCAGCAGCCTTAATGGTTGGCAAAATAAGAAGGGCCTGATCTATAATGCACCCGCATAGAGTAAAGGGATTAATGGGCTGCGTCCGCAGGTATTTTAAGTAGCGAGTTTTTGACGATTTTTTTTCACTCAATTCTTCGAATCTCGTTTGTAGCTTCTCATACCTTGGCATGCATCCCGAGACAAGTACATTTTGTCTCGTTTTAGCTTCTTGTGACATCATAACTCCCTATTACGCTCCTGTAGCATATAAAACAAACCGAAAACCGTGCGTCGTAATAACCGTAGAAGCATAAAATAACCATAAAAAACTCTATAAATCAATTAAAACCGCTAAAACTGCCCCAAAATATAACTTAACACCAAGGAATGATATTTACTCAAAATAAAGCCACAAACTCAACTATTGAGCATAAAAATTGATCGAAAACAAGGGAAAAACACAATATAAAACTTGTATATCAAATTCCCCCAAACCGAACCTTTGCTCGTCCCGAACAAACGCAACGAAATTGACTACACCCCATAAAACGAAATAATCATTATAACTCAAGAGAACATTCGAAGACACATGGATCAAAGCCAGCCAATCAAGCACCCAATTACCATCCTTCGCAAATACGAATCAAGCAAAACTAAGCAAGTTTAATGAATCGATGACTAGAGTAGCTCACGGGTTGTCACTCCACACATTCAATGATGAGCTTATATCAATGAAGTTCTAACTTTCACCTCCCAACCAAAAATGGAATGCAAATGCAAAATGTGTTTGAATGCCCGAAACCCACATCTCACACCCGATCATGCAAGTGTTTAAAGGTATCCACTAATCCTATATGTCGACTCGAAATGCAATTATTACTCTACGACCTTGAGAAAGGATTCACTTCACAATAACCATAGCATGTACATGAAGATAAAAAAAGGGCTTTAATAAGCTTGTAACGTGGTTAGAGTGATGGGTAGGATAAAATTTGGGATAATGTGGTGGAATGCGGGGTATACGACGCATACAAAATCAAGGAAAAGTGTTAACAACTCCAAAAATCATTAGCACTCTCCAACATACAATTCAACCAAATCAAACCAACCTTTTCTTTATAATTCACATCAACACCATAAATCTCATAATTCAATCAACAACCACTACTTTACAAATTTAAACTTCTTTCTTAATTTTATGAAATTCAAACTTTTCACTTCTTTCATAATTTTTTTCTTCAACTTATTATGCTTTTATAATTTTTTCATTTCATTTTTCATGAATAATAAAACTCAGTTTAATGACTCTTAATGATTTGTTTTTGCTTAAATTTAATAAACAATAAATATAATAATCACACATACATAACTAGGCCATGAATAAAATATAACTTTTCAATTAACTTGCAACAGCCTAGACATTGGTATGTAGAGCCTTAAATGTGAAACCTATAATCAAATAAACCTCACTAAGCAACATTTCCAACCATTTTCACCAACTATCCTCCAATAACAACCATCAAAAGTACATTAACAACATCACAACCACTCTAACTCCCCCAAACCAAGTTTGGGCATATAATAAATTATGTAGCACGGCTGATAAGGCTTGTAATGTGGCTAAAAATACAAATGAAAGGGATAAAAGCTCAAAACATGGAATCAAAGGAAAATATATAGAAATAAATAAGAATTGAAACTCTAGAGGCTCAAAAAGAAATGAAGGCCTTTTATCATGCGCAACATACATAAAACACAATTAAAGTTACTAGAACCCAATGTCAAACCAAAGATCATATTGCACCAGGAACTAAGCACACATGAAAGAAATATAATGAAAGAAAATATATGCAAAAGTGGCTCAAATCCTCCCGTTAACATAGTTCAAGTCCAAAACCCAAGCAAGGTTGAGAAGAGTTGACTAGTACAAGCGATTCAAGCAATTAAAGTCAAGTCATAGCCAACAAATCACATATGTGGATCCATCCGCAATCAAGAGTCATAAAGTTTTCAAAATAAGTACAAGGGGCACAGAAGTAGTCAATTCCAACAATAAAACTCAACTGGGACGAGAACAATCCAAAAATCAAACTCTCTCTAAAATTAAACCTATGAAAACAGTATACTCTTTTTGGTCACATGTAAACTCTCATTCCTAAAGAATGCTTCAAACCATGCAACAGTCCTAAGAAAGCAATAAAACTAAGCCAAGAAAGCAATAAAACTAACTGAACACACCAAAAAGAAAAAGAAAAGAAAAAGAAAAGAAAAAGAAGAGGTCGAAATGATCTAACCAAATCAAATTTAATCTCCAACAAGAGTGCAGTAAAGCACTAAATCCAAAATACATCCTGCTCGAAATTAAACCTGAAAGCAAAGAAAATAAACCAAACTCCAAAGAAAAAGGTTAAAAGAAAAAACTAAACTAACATTTTTTGTATTTTTTCGTTTTTCCTTATTTTTTATATTTTTTTTTCCAAAGCAATAAAACTAAATACATATATACAAAGAAAAGAAATCCTCCCCCAAACCGAATTTTGTCTCGTTCCGGGACAAATAACCATGAAGAATAGAGGAAGGAGGTGAAGCTGAGCTCTACTAATCGGGGCCCTAGTACCTAGGATAGTACTGGTTTTAGAAGGGTTGGTAAGGATATGAAGTAGGCTTAGAGCTGGAATCATAGGCAGGTGGCCAATTAGGATGGTTCAGGAAGCCTTGGAAAGTCTTGGCCACAACATTGGTCAAATGCTCCCGCCAATAGACTCTCTACAGTAAATCAATATCGGTATGGAGTCCTTGAAGAGAATGGTCAACCCTGTCAAATCGCTGCTGGTTGTAGAGGTGCATGTCATGAAGGCGATTCTTCAGGGGTGACATATCAAAAGTGGAGTGTATAACTGTGTCTCGGAGGCTCTGGTCGAGGTGGGGCTAGATGGCACTGGGGATGAGCTTGGCCGCCTGCCTGCTGAATTAGGTTAACCATCTGAATTGCTCTCTTTTCGGAATTTGCCCTCTCCTGCAATGGGATGTTATCAGGTGGAATCTTCCAGGGGTTTTGTCCATCCCGGTGCTCCTGATAGGTAAGGTTGACATAAGCATTTGTCAAGTAGCACCATGAGTTTTCCCGAACACTTCAAACAAATCTCTCTCTATGCCCTCTTTGGTAAAGTCTCAGAAAGTTTGCAGCTTTAATGGCAGTAACGTCGAGGTAGGGGTTCTCCTTGATCGGATGCAACTGGTGAATATCCTCAACGTGGCCTAAAGAATAGGCAAGCCATGTAATCATGCCTCCGATGTAGATGGTGCCGGTGTTTGTAATACCTTCATCAATCTCAGCTAACAGGCATGCAAAAAAGAACCCAAAGTTGTAGTGGAGAGGTTGCCTCACATATCCTTCTGTAACCATCCAAAGAAGTCTAATCTCATCCGGGTACACCTGCCCAAGCTCTCTTCTAGAAAACAAGCAGTAAACCACATATCGAAGGAAGTATAGGAGGGCCGGGTGCTGAACCTTTGATGCCTTGTCTGTAGTAGAAGTAAAGATTGAACTGCCGTCTGTAATTCTCTCCCACCATGCTCCTTCAAAATAGGGTCCCCATTCATGTTCTGTTGTGGACCATACTGCATTCTCAGTGTTCCATAGAAATCTCTCATTCAACTCATACATACCCATCTCATAGTACTATCTGAAGATGGTAAAGCTGATATGGCCCTTCCATTCAGCTAATGGGGTCTCCTGAGTGACATATATGGAAGTGGTAACTAGATAAGAACTCAAGGCTGAGCTCTCTATAGGTGTGAGGAACCTGCTGGGTTCTGCCATCAGGGCCTTTCATAGTAGCATTGATCCAGTTGCCCCGTCCAATACGATAAGCCATCCTCATCACTTGATCAGTGATTCCAAGTTTATCACAAGTCTCCTTGTGAAAGTACCTAGTAGACCTGATAGTACGCTTGGAGAGCTTCTCATATCTTTCCCGCTTCTCTTACTTGTTTTGTGATGGTGCTCTAGAGGATGCAGGTTGCTTCCCTGTGGAAGCTGAAGATGATCCCTCTGTGTTTGAGATATCTTAGGGCCTCCGCCAAGCAATTTTCCGACGGACTTCCTCATTTTCCTACAAAACATAAGCATGAAAAAGCAAGGATTAGCATTCCATTCAAGCAATTTTTGAGCATCAAAACTACAAGCATGGCGAAAGTATGGCATAGAAAGTTAAATAATGCAAATAATTTATGGTTCATGGTCAACTAAGCAAGCAAAAGCATTGTAGTCATTAAAAGGCTAAATTGCAAACAAAGTCGAGCGGAAATTTTGACATGACTAGTTTGTAAAATCAACTAAACCATTGAGAACTACAAATTCTCATGAAAAACATAACCATGAACATAATCATCCAAACCAATTCCAATAGCATCATACTACTTCTATGCAACAACTAACCATCATCCTCAAGCTTATAATTCAATCATAACTCCAAAGCAACCTCAAAAACCAACTCCAATTACAATATAGCACTAATCATTCATTCGAAACAACTCCTAACAATAAGTTGACAACAATAACAACTAGTTAAGATTAGTAAAAACTTCTAATCAAATTTCCAAGCATTATAATGAAGCTACTAATAAAAATTCATGAATGAAATTAGAGCAAAACTAAGCATAGAATTGAATTCATAGCATTATTAGCATTATTCTAAGCAATTTAAACATGAATTTAGCTCATTAAAACACTTCTACTCATCAACAATCACCAAAAAATCCAAAAAAACCTTACTCATCAAAATAACACAAAACTTCTGATTACTCAAAATTAACAACTCTAAACATGACATTGAAGCATAAAAACAACAACTGAGCATTCATAAGCAACCACTACAAAAAAAATTAGTTTGGGCAACGAAAAAATTCGAAGCCCAAACACTGATTTTCGTCACCCAAAGGATTTGTCAACGAGTTAAAACTCGTCGTGGGGTCGACGCCCAAGGCTCGACACCCAATGGGTTTTGGGCGACGAAAATTGATGTCATTGCACAAAGTGTGTTTTGTGCTACCAAATCTTTAGTAGCTTAAAATCTATAACTTTGGTTGCCCAAATGATTTTGTGCAAGAACTGTTGTCGTTGCCCTTAGGATAAGCTGTTTGTGCAATGAATTGATTTTAGTTGCCTATTGCTCTTTTTGTGTAGCGAAATATGTGATGCCCATATCGTTATATTTTTGTGCAACGACGATATCGTCGCCCAAAGATCCTATACTTTTGTACACCAAAATAAATATTGTTGCCTATTTTGTTTTGTGCAACGATTTAATCACCTTATAGACAACAAAAGATGCTTTGACAATGTAAAACATAATCATGAATATGAGCACAATATGCTCCTAGCAAAGATAATTCATTGGATGAAACCTGTGGAGGAAATTACCAATAAAATCCAATGAATAATACTAGTGAAAGCTCAATAACATTAGATTTGATCATTAAAGCATAAATCGATTAACTAACATCATGAAAAAGTACAAGTGTCACAATGACTTTGTCAAGCAAATACAACCAAGAGCTATTCGATTTTGCGAATGTAAATTAGGAAAACATATATAACTAACTACTACTACTACTACAAGTCTTAACTTAGTTACAATTGGTTCTTGTGGACATTGCGCTGCAGATATATAATTCATCCATTGTAATAGTCAATCTCCACTAACTACCTGCCATTTCATTAGAATTAAAACATATATATCTACAGTCCGAGAGCCAAAAATTGTATAACAAAACCAACCAAGGTCATAGCACATTCCGTCAAAATTCATTTACCATAAACAAAGACAACTACTAAAATTTTATATGATGTAAAAAGTGCATAACATAGATGCTAGTTACTATTCACCATACTCCATTAGCCAAAACAAGAGACCAAAAATTGACAAGTTTATTTACCTCAACATACCTGATAAATTTCTCAGGCAGTTCTCAAAAATTACCTCATGTTGTTTTCCAAGAAAATTAATTACCTCAACAAACCTGATAAACTGAAGATCAACTAAACATAGATTAACCTAATAAATTAATTAATGTCAAAACATGAACCTCTGCGTTTCCTAGATGGTCATGTGGAGGTACTTTCCATGTTTAACATTCTATTCTTCTCCCCTGATCCAAAACAACAACAATAGCAACAGCAACAACAGTAGCAACAACAACAACACCAACAACAGCAACAGCAACAACAACAGTAGCAACAACAACAACAACAGCAACAGCAACAAAACAACAATAACAACAACAACAACAACAACAACAACAACAACAACAGCAATAGCAACAGCAACAGAAACAACAGCAACAACAACAACATCAGCAACAACAACAACAACAACAACAGCAACAATAACAACTGTAATACCCCATATTTTAAAGGATTTTTACGTATTAAATACGTATTTATAAAGTATCTTTTAAGTATTTTATTAAATAAATAAGTTTTAATAATTTTTTAAATGAATTAAATAAATGAACAAAGGTTTATAAATAATTTCAATAAGTTTTTGAAAGTTTCATAAGAGTTTTAAAGTGTTCGGGAATTTATTAAAGCGTTTTCAGAGTTTTAAGAATATTGGGTTTTAATAATGGGTATTTTATATTATTTTAAACAAGGCCAGCTTCAATTCAAGCCACAAAGCCCATTCAAAAGCCTAAACTAGTCCGAAAATTCTAATTAGTGACCCTAAATAGTGATGTGAATGGTGATCAAAGAAAATTGTCACTCACAATGGGATATTCTTATTTCGGTTTTCTCTAAAGCCAAGCGCCAAGAAAATCGATCTAAGTCGAATATCCTAACAAACTTATTCTTACCTTGCTAATAAAAAAAAATATCCTAACAAACTTATTCTTACCTTTCTAATCAAGATAATCAGCAAACTACAACCAGATTTACACAATAACAACAATTACCCAAATCCCCCCAAAATCGTCCAAATTGACGCAATGCATGCTTCGTCCAATTTCGCGCATTTTTGTGGTTTTTCTTCAAAACTTCAAGAAACCTTTCAAGATTTGATCTTTTAATCAAGAAAACTTCAAGAAGTCAATTTCCATGTGTATAAGGCTGTAAATGATGACTTAAACACTTCTAGAATTAAAAGACTCAATGCCTAAAATGAGAAAACCCTATCAAGTGAAGTGGGAAAAACTCATAGGCAAAACCATCTTATTCCCCTAATTCCACCTTTCTTTCCTTTGCTTCAATGATCAAGTATTTTCGTGTGTCACCACACACACCCATGATGATGTCTTAGAAGATCCCAAAAGCCTTGAACCCCATAAGCCATTATTTCTCCCATACTTACATCATTCTTAGAAGCCATGATCAAACCTTCGAAGTTATCATCTTGTTTCGTATCAAATAGCCTTAATTACCCACAAATCGTAATTTTAACATCTCTCTAAAATCCTAAACAAAAAAAAAGAGGAGAGTTAGGAGAACGAGTCCCCCACTCGTCCTCCCCACTCATCAAACACCTCCACGAGCGGCCCCACTGTCGTGTCAGCCACCTCTCTTTCCCCCTCCTTTGTTCGGGTTTTGCGCCAAGGGTAAAAAAAGAACTTCTTCTATTCTTCTTTTAATTATTTTTCATAATTTATGATCATGTTTTATAATTATGTTTTAAGCATGTTTAAGTAATTATAATCATGTTTTAAGTATTAGTTTTGAATTATAAATTATGTTCATGAAAATTGAAAACTAGAGTTTTTTTTATCATCATGAATTTAATTATGTTTTATGTTTTATGAATTTTTTTAAAGTAATATGATGATATATAAAGTTATTATGTTTTCTAGGGTTTTTATGATATTTAGATTGGTTTTTAATGGGTTTAAAGTTAATTAATAAACCTGAAAATTTTATAAAAGCAAGTCAAAATAAGTTTTAAGTGTTCATATTATGTTATTATGATCACATATTAATTCTATAATGTTACATATGATTTTAGTATGTTTCATGAAGTTTTAAAGTGATATTAAGCACGTTTTACATGCTGTCCAGATTTTATAAAGTGAATAATTAGGGTTTTAAAGTATGTAATTAGCATGAATTGATCATATAAGTTAAGTATTACATCGTACGATTGATTTATGTTGTTTATAAAGTTTTTCATGGAGTTTTGATTATTTTAAATTGCTGTCCACTTTTCTAAAGTGACATAAAATATATGTTGAGGTTTTATAAAGCTTAAACAAGTTTTCGAAAATTAAGTAAAGTGGTAATAATAAATTTAAAGGTGTTTCAAAGTGTTTTTAAGCATCTAAGTATGTTGAAAATTTATTCTAAGTGTGAATAAAAAATGTTTTAAGAAGGATATATTATGGGTAATGCATGGTATTGTTTAGTGGTGTCTTATAGGTCATTATGTGATGTTTTGAGACGTTTTAAAGGTTGTTTAAGCTGCTGGAAAATTTGGTAAACGAGGGTTTTAATTAGTTTAAGTCTTTGTTAATGTACGAAGCTTCGGATGTAAGCGTGTTCTAGTGAAGTGGTGGAAAATCACCATTATTTTACAAGGTACCTAAGTACTAAAGGATGGTACATGGACGTAGTATCATGCTAGAACCTGTTTATGTTCATGTTATAGGTTGCTTAGTAGTCAAGTATGCTTTCATGCATGTTGAGAAGTTTCTTATGTACATGTGTCAGTAGTTTTGTTGGCTATATGACTACAAGTTTATTCCTCTTATGGAAATAGTATATTTTATTTAATTCATGTTGATCATGAGTCCTTATGAATATGGAAGTAGTCATATTTTGCAAGAAGTAAAGCATAGCAGAGTTATTTTAAAAGTTGAGCAACATTTTGCATATGTATAGCATATTTGTGACAAGGTTCACGTTTTCAAGTAAACTTTGAGCATTCAATTTTATTTATAGCCACTCACTGTATAATGTGTGGTATAGAAGGAAGTTTGATCCACTCACAGGTTATGTGTGGAATAGTTTAAAGAAGAAGGTTTAAAACAAGTGTTCACTAAAAGAGGTTACTTAAAAAGGAAGTTACATGTCTATGTGCTATGTTTGGTTATTTGTTTGTGTGTTGTTCGTTCACATTTTCAAGTAACCTGATAATTACGTAAAGTGAAAGAGGATTCGCACCAAAACTCTTGGAACGTATATACCTTGAGTATGAACAATGGGGGTGTAGGGCCCCCAAATTTTAGGGTCCCAATATTTTTTTGGTCACCTTCACCAAACCGTCCATAGGTCGAGTTAAACCTACAAAATTGGCTTAAGGAAAGGTGAAATAAAATTTTTTAGAAGTATTTTGCAAAAAAAAGGAGCGCGGGAATTTCAGTCGCGCTAGCGTGGTAGCGTCACAAACTTTGTCACGCTGACAGTGCAGCGCAGCAAAGTTTGTCACGCTGCAGCAGTAGTGATGTAGATTTTAAGTGGTACTCTCAAGTTACACTCAAAATTCACGTGAAACCCAATTAAATCTCCACTCCTGGATTAGTTCAATTGAAGAATAATTAATCAATACACTCCTGTAATTTATTAACTAGGATCTAAATTTTTTTTATCACTCTTGACTCACAAATTTATGAAGAAAAATTTGAACAAATTTTAATCACAAACTTGCGCAAATTTTCGGAAAAATATTGTATTGAAAATTCGATGCATAAACTTATGTATTTTACAAGGAATTATCAAGCTATTTATATAACAACCTAAGACTAAGTCCTAACAATTTTCTAAGACTTAAGGACTCCTAAAACACGTCTAAAACAAGCTGGAATTCAGCATACAAGACTCAAAGATGACGCACAAGATAAGAATGCCACATCATCACTGCATCTTGATCTTATCTTGCTTAACAAATTCTAACAACTTATTAAATCAAGAAATTATCCTAATAACTTAACTAATTAATTAATAAAAAGATAATCATTAGAAATTACACCAAAAATCACGAATCAAATATTGCCAAAAATCGTGCAAATTTCCGCCACAAGAAGCTTCGTTGTTTTTGCGCAATTTTTCAAGATTCTTCAAAAACTTCAAGAAATGCTTCAACATCCAATCTTTTAATCAAGAAACCTTCAAGAATCTATTCTCCATGTATTTTAGCATAATTATAATGATCAAGACTCCACAAGAAATAATAATAATGATGTCCAAAATGAGAAAACCCTATCAAGTGAAATGGGAAAAACTCATGAACCAAACCAACTTATTCCCTGTAACCACCACTGTGATCCATCCTGTGAGTGCGTTAATTAGAGTTACTATTAGTTAACTTAACTAATGGTTCATATCACCAGTGACAAAGAATAATAATCACCATCCATAGTGTTGGCTAGGAAGCCACCACATCACTAGAATATATAGTGTCAACCTTAATCATTGTCACCCATATTTGTGATTTATCCTTAACAAAACCAATGGGTTTTATTATTAGGCTAATTTGTTCATCCACTATTGTACCATCGGATATCTCACTTGTACTCAAATTCACATCATTCTCCCCTGGTTGAAAAGAATTTGCCCTCAAATTCACATCATCATAGTATGGCGAGAGATCCCTAATATTGAAAGTAGCACTCA
Organism: Suaeda aralocaspica; assembly: GCA_016808085.1. Classification (NCBI taxonomy): domain Eukaryota; kingdom Viridiplantae; phylum Streptophyta; class Magnoliopsida; order Caryophyllales; family Amaranthaceae; genus Suaeda; species Suaeda aralocaspica. The sequence continues at coordinate 2,870,017 of PYUH01000180.1, forward strand.
CATTACCATACTCATCAGGCAAATCAATTTTATAGGCATTATCACCGTATACTTCAATCACCTCAAAAGGTCCCTCAGCTCTAGGCATCAATTTATTCTTCCTTTTATGAGGAAAACGTTCCTTTCTGAGATGAATCCATACCAAATCACCAGGTTTGAAAACATGCTGAGTTCTTTTCTTGTTAGACCGCCTCCTATAGATCTCATTCATCTTAGAAATCTTCTTTTTCACTACTTCACACGTTTTATTGAAAATTTCCACTCTCTTTTGCGCATCTACATGGATTTTGTCCCTAGCCAAGGGAATCAGATCAATGCGCATATATGATTTGATTCCATACACAATCTCGAATGGGGAATGTCCTGTGGTGGATGAAATAGCTCTGTTATAAGCAAATTCAGCATGGCAGAGGCGCGCATCCCAATCCTTCTGTGTCTTACTGACAAGCCCAAGCAACAAAGTGCCCAAATGTTTGTGACTTCAGTCCGCCCATCTGTTTGAGGGTGATGAGAAGTACTAAAAAGCAGCTTGGTACCAACCATCTTCCACAAACACTTCCAAAAGTGAATTAAAAATTTTGAATCCCTGTCACTTACCACACTTCTTGGAATTCCATGCAGCTTCACAATCTCCTTAAAGTATAGATCAGCAACATGTTGAGCATCATCAGTTTTATTCATGGCTACAAAATGCGCCAATTTTGAGAACCTGTCAACCACTACCATTATTGAATCTCGTCCCCTTTGTGTTCTAGGCAAGCCAATGATAAAATCCATGCTGACACTATTTTAGGGTGTATCAGGAACTGGTAATGGAGTGTATAACCCTTTGAAAAAAAGTTGACTTCGCCCTTTGACATGTAGCACACATGGAAATGACTGATTGAATATCACCCAGCATTTTCGGCCAATAGAAATATTCACTCTCCATATCATAAGTCTTATGAATTCCAAAATGTCCAGCAAGTGCGCCACTATGAGCCTCCCGTATCAGTAATTCATGTACTCCACTTTTAGGAATGCACAGTTTATTGTTTCTGAATAAGAAATCATCCTGAATTGTGTAATTCCTTGAGGGGTGTTGATATTCTGCAGCAAAATCCGAATCACTGACATATAATTCCTTCAGGCGCTCAAATCCAAGGACTCTAGTATCAACCATATCAAGCAGATATGATTTCCTTGATAATGCATCAGCAACCACATTATTCTTTCCTTCTTTGTACCTGGATGAAAAAGTGAAAGATTGGAGAAATTCCACCCACTTGGCATGTTTGTGGTTGAGTTTCTGTTGACCATTGATATACTTCAAAGCTTCATGATCTGAAAGCAAAATAAACGGTTTTGGGCGCAAATAATGAGACCAATGATCAAGTGCTCGAACGATCACATAAAATTTACGATCATAATTGGAGTAGTTCAGTTTGGCGCCACTCAGCTTTTCACTGAAGTATGAAACATGCTTCCTTTCCTAAATTAGTACTGCCCCAATGCCTACACCACCGCATTCACATTCAACCTCAAATAGCTTATTAAAATCAGGCAACACCAGGATTGGTGCATTGCAAAGTTTTTCTTTCACCTCATCAAAGGCAACCTGTGCTCGTTGGTTCCATTTGAATTCTCATTTTATCATCAATTCAGTAATTGGAGCCATGATAGTAGAGAAATTTTGAAAGAATCTCCTGTAGAATGATGCTAGGCCATGAAAACTCCTGATACCAAATTGATGTGGATTCTAAGTGGTACTCTCAAGTTACACTCAAAATTCACGTGAAACCCAATTAAATCTCCACTACTGGATTAATTTAATTGAAGACTAATTAATCAATACACTCATGTAAATAATTAACTAGGATCTAAATTTGTTTATCACTCTTGACTCACAAATTCAAGAAGAAAAATTCGAACAAAGTTTAATCACAAACTTGTGCAAATTTTCGGAAAAATATTGTATTGAAAATTCAATGCATAAACTTATGTATTTTACAAGGAATTATCAAGCTATTTATATAACAACCTAAGACTAAGTCCTAAAAATTTTCTAAGACTTAAGGACTCCTAAAACACGTCTAAAACAAGCGGGAATTCAGCATACAAGACTCGAAGATGACTCACAAGATAAGAATGCCACATCATCACTTCATGTTGATCTTATCTTGCTTAACAAACTCTAACAACTTATCTAATCAAGAAATTATCCTAAAAACTTAACTAAATAATTAAGAAACAAGATAATCATCAGAAATTACACCAAAAATCATGAATTATCTTGATGCCCAAGATTGCCAAAAATCGTGCAAATTTCCGCCACAAGAAGCTTCGTTGTTTTTGCGCAATTTTTCTAGATTCTTCAAGAACTTCAAGAAATGCTTCAAGATCCAATCTTTTAATCAAGAAACCTTCAAGAATCTATTCTCCATGTATTTTAGCATAATTATGATGATCAAGAATCCACAAGAACTAATAATAATAATAATGATGTCCAAAATGAGAAAACTCTATCAAGTGAAATGGGAAAAACTCATAGACCAAACCAACTTGTTCCCTGTAACCACCACTGTGATCCATCCCGTGAGTGCATTAATTAGATTTATTATCAATTAACTTAACTAATGGCTCACTCCACCAGTGACAAAGTATTAATGATAACCATCCATAGTGTTGGCTAGGAAGCCACCACCATCACTAGAATTTATAGTGTCAACCTTAATCATTGTCACCCAAACCTGTGATTTATCCTTAACAAAACCAATGGGTTTATTAGGATAATTGGTTCATCCACTGTTGTATCATAGGTTATCTCACTTGTAATCAAATTCACATCAAGTAGCGTTACAAACTTTGTGACGCTGCGACGTTAGTGTGACAAAGTTTGTCGCGCTACGCTATTTTAGTGTTTTTTCTGATTTTTAATTATCTTTTTTCGAGTGAGATAATATCAACGAATACGGACGATGCTAGTAATGAATCGCCAATGAGTTTTAGCAATCAAACTCATAAACCATGTATTTAGATTGATTACGAATGGGACGCGAACACGGGATGATAATCTAAATTGATCGAATAACCCTTTCGATCCCATGGGGATGACTCCAAGTTATAATCTTAGGAACCAAAGGTTGGATTCAGCGGTGAAGGTACTAATATGGCGGAGTGCGTCATATTAGCCCGTAGGCAGCCATTACTAGTTTTCTCTCAATTATACACAAGTTATATAAAGAACTACAAAATAATAATTTACAACCTAACACAAAATTACTATTATTATGGTTAAATCATATAAAACTAATTAATTTAGTCAAATCGTCGTTAAGATTAATTCAAGGCTCCTAGCATGATACAATTTGTCCGAAAATTATCGTAGTTTAATGTGATAAATTAATTCAAATTTAGTCCTTTAACTATTGTGAAAAATTGAAAAAAAATATACAAATAAATACATAAAAGAATCAATACATGAAGTTTAATTTATGACTCTCAGAAAACTTACACTTCTCGCTTGATTATTGCTTGTTCGAGTATTAATATGGACAAAGTTTCGAATGTAATTCGTAATAGAAATTAACCCAGTTTATTAGAAATGAAATAAAAAAATAATTTGATGGAGAAAAGTTTAAATGTAAGGAAAGAAGGAGAAAAAGAGAGAGAAAGTAGGTTTAGGAAAATGATAGAATATCGGTTTTGAAAGTGTGAGGATGGGTAGAAAAAATAATAGAGTCAAGACAGATTGTTTTAGAGGAGAAAAAATGGTATTTATAAGGAAAATGTGTAGCACGACAGGTTTTATCACGCTGACCAGGTAGCGTTACAAGTTTAGTGACGTTGACCAGCTAGCATGACACAAGCTGTTATGCTGCGCAGGTAGCACTGGCTTGCTTGTCACGCTGTTGCGTCAGGCCGACTTGCTGATTTGCGCTATGCTAAAATTCTTTTTTTTCTTTTTTTTTTTTTTTTAATAAAATCAAATATTGGGCTTATATAAAAATCCAATAACATAAATGGGATTTTTTAAGAATATTTTGTAATTTAAGAAAAATAGTAAAATTAAGTCCAATAACATCATTTGTCCAATAATCTAGAGAAGTGGGTTTTATTGTTCATCATTGACTATTACCACGAGACCGGGGACTACATTAGGTGTCTACAGTTAGCCCCCACTTTGATTGAGTCTGAGTAAATCGAAAATCAAAGTATGCTCGAATCGGTTTTCGAGATTTCGATATTTGGAACCGAGGGCTCCTTATTAACCAATGGGTGTATCAAGATTTTAGAAAGCAATGGCTTCCAAACTTAAAAAACATTTTTGTTTTCGGAAATTGGAATAGTTATTTTCTAATTAATCGACTTTCTTACTTTGAAATTGACATATAGACAATAAGTTTTAATAAATTCGTTTATTTATTAAAACGTTTTAAATTCAATTTTTTAAACAAAAGTAATAAATTAGTCTATTTATTACTAATCTAGTAAATTCGATTATTTACTAAAATATCTGAACACAAAAGGGTAATAAATTCGCTTATTTATTACTATTTTAGTAAATTCGTTTATTTACTAAGAATATTTGAAGAAAAGGTAATAAATTTGCTTGTTTATTACTATTTTAGTAAATTCACTTACTTACCGAAGAAGTGCTTAAAGAAAAGGTAATAGATTCGCTTATTTATTACTATTTTAGTAAATTCGCTTATTTGCTAAAGAAGTGTTTGAAGAAAAAGTAATAAATTCGCTTATATATTACTATTTTAGTAAGTTCGCTTATTTACTAAAAATATTTGAAGAAAAGGTAATAATTCCCTTATTTACTAAAAAAAGTATTTGAAGATAATGTAATAAATTCGCTTATTTACTAAGAATATTTGAAGAAAAGGTAATAAATTCACTTATTTATCACTATTTTTAGTAAATTCGCTTATTTACTAAGAATATTTGAGGAAAATGTAATAAATTCGCTTATTTATTACTATTTTAGCAAATTCATTTATTTACTAAAGAATATTTGACGAAAAGGTAATAAATTCGCTCATTTATTACTTTTTGAGTAAATTCGCTTATTTATTGAATTTGTTGAATTTTTGTTTTTTTTAATAAATTCGCTCATTATTACTATTTGGAGTAAATTCGCTTATTTACCAAAATTATTGAAAAGTGTAATAAATTCGCTCATTTATTGCTTTTTTGAGTAAATTCGCTTATATACCGAAATTATTGAAAAATGTAATAAATTCGCTCATTTCTTACTATTTTGAGTAAATTCGCTTATTTACCGAAATTATTGAAAAATGTAATTTGCTCATTTATTACCACTTTAGGTAAATTTGCTTATTTACCGAAATTATTGAAAAACGGTAGTAAATTCGTTTATTTTTTACTATTTAGTGTAAATTCACTTATTTACTAGAATTGTTGACAAAACCTACTGATGTTGTCATAAAATCACAATCCTTAACTCAATGTGTTTTTCCTTTTGAGTATTTTGGATAAAGGAGTGAGAAAAGAGATTAACATCAAAAACAAACTCAAAACATTTGAAAATACAACAAAGCACAGTTAAGAACGCTAGCCTTGTAGCGTCACAAAGCCAACCACACTGATGCGTCAGCGTGACAATAAAAAAGGCGCTAAGACCTTCCGAGCGGTTGCTGCTATCATGCTCCCAAGTGAGCATTTCTTCATTTGTTGTGTTTAAAATATTGCTCAAATTATAAAAGTTGATGTTCAATTGATAATACATGGTAGTGTTGTGTAGGGATATTCGCGTGGTTTCATTGCTGGGCTTGAGTGATGGCGCTGCAGAATTAGTCGCGCTACATGTTGTAGCGTGATAGAGTTATTCACGCTATAGAGGCATCGTGTTTGGGTTTGTGACGCTGAGGTGTTAGCATAGCACATTGTCTTGCGCTACTCTGCTCCTTCCTTTAAGTGCTTCTTCTTTTGTAATGTAAGTGCTTCTATCTCAAACATTCTTTAATAAAGTTAATTTTGAGAAATATGAGATGAATTTGTGCTTACATGTTGATTTAGAAAATTATATGTTATAACTTGTTCAAATGTAGTCATAAAAATGTTCAAGCATATGAAATAAATTTGTTTTATAATGATTATTGAATAATGCTCCAAGCATTGTAAGAGTAGTATGCTTTTATTTTATCAAACAAAAGTGCTTCAACAAATGATTTTCTAAATGATGTTATAGAATGAAGTATAATGCTCCATGAACTATTGAGAAGTTCTCTTGATTAGTATGACTCGTTAGCTTCTAAATGTCATGATTAATATATTTTGACATTTTTAAGAGTGGTAGGTTCCTAATTTAATAATCAAAAGTGATAGTGCTCTTAATTAGTTTATTTTAAGAGTAATGGGCTCTTAATTAATAATCAAAAAGTGAAATGCTCTTGATTAATTTATTTTAATTATAAGAGTAATGAGCTCTTAATTTATAACCAGAAATAGAAATGCTCTTAATATTTATAAAGCAACGTGCTCCAAGAATAAGAAATCAATTATCCCATTATTTAGTATGATAAAAGTAAAAATGTTCTTAATTTTACCCCAAATAACATAGCGCAAGAAAATTAGTAGCACTGTTGCTGTAGTGTGACAAACTTTTGTTGTCCTACGCTATGGAGCGCTGCATAATTTGTTGCGCTTTTTAAGTAGCACTGAAAATGTTGTGGCGCTCCTCATTTAGCGCTACGAAGTCTGTGATGCTTCGCTTTTTTAATTTTCTAGCTCTTTTTTNTAAATTTTTTGGCTTTTTTTTTTTTTTTTTTTTTTTTTTTTTTTTGTAAAAGCTTTTTAAGTTTAACTTCATTAATTGTTCTTGTATTATTGATTAGACCTTGGGCCTTTTATTTTTGACACATAACTAATGAGCTATATTTTGAGACCGAGGGTCCGAATAGGGGAAAAATGGCACTATTTTGTGGAGGGATATTCGACTTACTCCCAAAAAATAATTGCCAAAATGAAGTTTCAAGTGAGACAACTTCCATATATTTTTTTATTTTTTTTATAAGGGGCAACAAGAAAATGTCATAAATTTAATGGGATTTTGAAGCAAGTGGCTTCATAACTAATTTTGAAGAGAATGTAGCCCCTAGGGTGTATAAGGTGGTGTAAGTATGGAGACTTGTAGCAACAAGAAAGGTCACAAATACGCATGCAAAGCTAGCTAGAAGAGTATGTAGAAGCTAAGCTACTTATAATGTACGTAAGTATGCTCAAATTAGCTACAAATAAGCACGAGGAAAACAACTAAAAATATGCACAAATGAGCACGAAGGTGCCATAGCATGAATTAGTAGGAAGCAAGGGATGGGGGTATCTTAACTTTCCATAAATCGATTTTTTTTTTTTTATAAAAAATGATTATTTTTTGTACGAGGAGAATGAGGAAGAAAGAATAGTAGAAGTTAAGGATCCAAAATTGATTACAATTGTTGTATAATGTGCTTGACAACGCTTATGATTCAAAGGGGAGTGATTTTAGCTCGCTCATTTGGTCTTAGATTATGAACCATCATCTTATACTTTCGTGATTGTCTTATTTGAGAAGTTTGTTCCAAATTCAACTATTGGCTACTAGTAATGTGAATCTCTTTAGAGAAACAAGAGATTAATATTATAAATGCTTGCTCAAGTTTTGAAGTATTGAAGATGATAATGCTTGAAGTAGACGAGTTGCCAAGTTTATGAAGATCAAAACTAGAAGAGATAGGAAATATTTTGGTGATGAGAGGATGATATGGAGTCAAAGTGATGTCTCATGCTGCCATGGATAGGTATAAGATAGCTATGAAAAATCATTCTCTAAGAGAAAATGAAGAAGTTGGATGATTTTACGGAATAAAAAAGTTCGAGTGAAGGAAGTATGTGAGTGTTTGAGTTAAAAGATGACACTAAAAGAGTTGATGATGATGAGAATGAGAAAGGGAAGAAACTGGATGAATAAGAGTATGTGTGAAAAAAAAGAAAGAAGGATGATATGTGTAGAAGAAAATGACTTGCTTTATATGACATTAAGGCAATTTTCTTTTAAGGACGGTTGTGAGTCCTAAAATAAAACAGTATCCAAGACCTTAGGTAAGTCTTGTGTTCAAAGAACTTTTTTTTTTCCATGGGCCATTAAAATTTTACTCATGTTACGTGTCCTTAAGATGTAGGACTATTAAGAACGCACCTTATGAAAGGTTGCATATGTATTCAATTCGAGTTGGAATCAGGTCTTACGTAGCTCTTGCTTCTGAGTTATTAATGTGTTTCAAGGAGGGCTTTTTTTAGGGTTGTATCGTGGCTAAGCTTAGGGTGTAAGAAAGAAATGGAAAAGAAGGTTCAAATACCCATAATTAACCCAAACTATGCTACAAACTTGTTCTTAGTGTTGAGCAACTCTATTACTTAAAAATTTACTTGTTGACAACTTTTCATGCATTTCCATTTGCTTGAATTGAAAATCAGAACTACTTTAACATTATTTGCTTTATGGAGTTGCATTTTAATTTATGTCCTCGTAGCATTCCCATCCTCAAACTAAGTTTGATGTAGGTTGAAAGAAACAAGCTATGTGTTTAGGCACAAACGGGCTACCAAGAAAGTGGATCATAATGTAGGCTATTCAAGATAAGGGGGACATTTTCAGGGTTTCAGAGGCGCCTCTTATGTTGGTGTATTACATCTTTAAATAAACACTAAGTGGACTTGGAGTGAGCCCCTAATTTTTGAGACTTAAATTGAGCCTCAATTGAAATTTTAGGTTCGTGATGACTGGGCCTATGTTAATAAAGTAAAGTTTGTTGCCCAAAAGAGAATTTATTTGAACCACTTTGCTTTAATAACTTAATTAGGGAATTGACACATTTAATTTAAAGGATGTAAAATATAGAGTAAGTTGTTCAAGGTGTGGATGTGTCAAATTGAGGATGCATTTGATATGAACAATGTAGTCGATATTATGGCTAATTATGCTTTGACTTGTTCTTCATTGCCATGTTGATTAACTCAACTTGATGAGTTCATTCACTTGTAATTGTTTAAGCAAGATATGATGAGTAGAGAGAGAATGTACAATTTGAAGATGAAATGAATTTCATTTTATTGATAGTTGAAAATAGTACATAAATGATACTTGGCCGCATAAGTCTCAAACTCTACCATGAAAGAAGAAGAAAAGGAAAGAGAGAAATTAAACTAAGGAAGTGAATGGAGTTCTAGTTTTGATCCAAATCATGTTTCTTGTATGTATGCGTCTACATCGTCTTGAATAATGTTCTTCGGATTTTCTTGAGCTTGTATTTGAAGAATTTTAAATAATAACCATAATTGATTGAAACTTCATTATATTTCAGTCCAAACAATAGACCTTTGATCTATTGATCAATAGATTCTAAATCAAACATTTAGGAGTAGGTTGAACCATGGGCTCATAATTTAAACACTTCGAATGATGTGTTTGATGCAAAGGTGGGGGAGTGTTTAGAAAAAAGTATTAGCCAATATAGCACATATTATCACTTTCTAAAACAAACAAATTTTATCATTAGGCATTTTATCATCATTTTATATGCCAATAACATGTAGCAACCCTTGCAATTTCATATTATAATGATTGCACTTAAAAGAATGTGTCCATTTAGTATGTGTGAATAGATAAAGTTTTAAAAAACACCAAAGTGGATTTTTTATTGAACCATAACGGGATCTAAAATAACTTAAAACCCTTTTAGTTGGGGTTAAATATGATTTAATTGTGTATAAGTGATTTCAAATAAATACTACATATTCATCAAAATTACTCAAATGCATGACTTTTTAGCACAAAAAAATTCTAGCGCTAGCTTTGTAGCGTGACAAAAGAAGTAGCGCTAGCAAGGTAGCGTTATTAAACTTGTGACGCTAACCGTGTAGCGTAATTAGAAGAGTTGCGCTGTTTGTGTAGCGTTGTAGAGTTAGTTACGATGTAAGTTTCTATTGATTTTTGCTAAGTTATCATTAAATTTGTATTTAATGGGTTTGGATTCATGTCCATGTTGCCCATATATACGTTATATAGACCTAAATGGGCCTATTATTAGACTGGACTTTTGAAAGATTGATGATTATGTTATTTGTATGTGAGTCATTAAAAACATTGATAAAAATCAAGCATTGTCAAGCAATTAGTAAACTTTTGATTATCATTATCTGATACTAACAAAGAGATGATAAGGGAAGACAAAAAAAGATAGAAGAAAAAATAAACAAGACACAAGACTCAACACTTAGAGTTATAATAATCAAGGTTATAACAATCAAGGTTAATTGATGGGAAGCTCATAGGAAAAAAAAAGTTAATAAAATAAAAAAATAAAGATATCATGTTTAACCTTGATAGATTTTTTTTTAAAATTCGTAATTCTAAGTGTTTGATTTTTTTTGAAAATAATACAAGGCATAGTGAGATAGTTAGATTTATTAGAAATTTGGAATTAAACTAATAAAATGAAAGGAATTAATTAATAAACTTCCAAAATATTCAAATTATATTTAAAATCTCAAAAAGGTAAAGTATTTTTTGAATCGCTAATATTATTTGAATTTTCTAATAAATGATAAGTGTATAAGTTAGTTTCTATTTAATCAATTATTCTATTAATCAAATCTTAAGAAGATCAAGGATTTGATTAATAATATCTTTTGCAATATTTTATTAACTAAATCAAATATATGGTGTATAAAAAATCTTTCAAGTAATCAAATGATATCAAAGAATATAATTTAAAATTATGGAAAATATTTTATGTAATAATTTAATTTAGTTAGCTAACAAAATATTGTGATTGAAAAGATTTGAAAATCTCAGAAAATCAAAATATGCACAGAATATAAAAAAGCAAAACAAGCAACTATACAAAACGAAAAAAAAACAATAATTACAAAAATAATGGAGTCAAACTATGGTCAGTCATGGTCGGTCAAGAAGATCCTACATCTAAGGATTGTGCTCCAACACTTTGCGGTATAATAACTGTTAGATATGAAGTTTCTCCCATCTAAGTACCATGGGAGGCTTAGAAATTGATGTAGTTGGGATAAGGTTCTATCTTGCTCGGTTGATTAGAGACCATGAGCCCCACCAAATCAAAAGTTCCTCCCCTTAATGTAGAAGTATCACGGTAATCCTAAGGCATGTTTCAAACACATGGAGGCCAAGTGTATGTTACATGTATGCAATATGACTAAAAAATGCAAATGTTCTAAATCTAACAAGTGTATAATTTGAGAGAAAATTTTCAAGTCTCATCCTCTTTTAGTACCCAGCAGAGTCACCACTGTAGGGGCCCCGGATTTAAGGGTCCCAAATTTTTTTGGTCACCTTCCCCAAACCGTCCATAGGTCGAAATAAACCTAAAAAATTGGCTTAAGGAAAGGTGAAATGGTATTTTTTAGAAGTATTTTGAAAAAAAAAAAAAAAAAAAAAAACCAGGAGCGCGGGAATTTCAGTTGCGCTAGTGTGGTAGCGTCACAAACTTTGTCACACTGACTATGCAACGCAGCAAAGTTTGTCACGCTGCAGCAGTAGCGATACAAACTTTGTGACGTTGCGACGTTAGTGTGACAAAGTCTGTCGCGCTACGCTATTTTAGTGTTTTTTTGATTTTCAATTATCTTTTTTTCGAGTGAGATAATNATCTTTTTTCGAGTGAGATAATAATATACGAATACGGACGATGCTAGTAAGGAGTCGCCAATGAGTTTTAGGAATCAAACTCATAAACTGTGTATTTAGATTGATTACGAATGGGACGCGAATATGGGACGATAATCTAAATTGCAAGAATAACCCTTTCGATCCCATGGGGATGACTCCAAGTTATGATCTTACGAACCAAAGGTTGGATTCGGGGGTAAAGGTACTAATATGGCGGAGTGCGTCATATTAGCCCGTAGGCGGCCATTACTAGTTTTCTCTCAATTATACACAAGTTATATAAAGAACTACAAAATAATAATTTACAACCTAACACAAAATTACTATTATTATGGTGAAATCATATAAAACTAATTAATTTAGTCAAATCGTCGTTAAGATTAATTCAAGGTTCCTAGCATGATACGATTTGTCCAAAAATTATCTTAGTTTAATGTGATAAATTAATTAAAATTTAGTCCTTTAACAAAAATATTGTGAAAAATTGAAAAAAATATATAAATAAATGCATACAACAATTAATACATGAAGTTTAATTTATGACTCTCAGAAAACTTACACTTCTCACTTGATTATTGTTTGTTCGAGTATTAATATGGACAAAGTTTCGAATTTAATTCGTTATAGAAATTAACCCACTTTATTAGAAATGAAATAAAAAAATAATTTGATGGAGAAAAGTTTAAATGTAAAGAGAAAAGGAGAAAAAGAGAGAGCAAGTAGGTTCAGGAGAATGATAGAATGTCTGTTTTGGAAGTGTGAGGATGGGTAGAAAAAATCAAGAGAGATTGTTTAAGAAGAGAAAAAAATGGTATATGTAAGGAAAATGTGTAGCGCGACAGGTTTTATCACGCTGACCAGGTAGCGTTACAAGTTTAGTGACGCTGACCAGCCAGCGTGACACAAGCTGTCACGCTGCGCAGCTAGCGCTGGGTTGCTTGTCACGCTACTGCGTCAGTGCGACTTGCTGAGTTGCGCTACTCTAAAAATCTTTTTTTTGTTTTAAATCAAATGTTGGGCTTATATTAAAATCCAATAACATTAATGGGCGTTTTTAAAAATATTTTGTAATGTACGAAAAATAGTAAAATTAAGTCCAATAACATCAAATGTCCAATAATCTAGAGAAGGGGTTTTATTGTTCATCATGGAGTCTTACCACGGGACCGGGGACTACATTAGGTGTCTACAGGGGGGATTTACTTGACTGATGTTCTTTTATCTCCTAATTGGGGTACAAGACATGGTACTCTTTATTTTTATTATTAATGTGTTGCATATCCGTCACCCAGTGTGACATAGGTAATATCTTTTGGGAGTTGCTCCCCAATTGGTGCCCATAGGGTGATTGTTTTTAGGAGGAAACCCGTTCGATGCGAATTCCAAAGTTAATTAATTTACCTAAGTAAATTAGTTGTTTTATTCCAACACTTGTTGTAGGGTTTAAAGAATGGTAAGATGCTTGTGTGTTTATGTTTCTGCTCTTGCTTAGGTTCATGTTAGTGTGTTGTATTTATCTTTTAGTGTTTATGTACACAGCTTTGCTGATTACGTGCTTTTGTGTGCATTGGCCTTATCTTTGATCTTGGCCCTATGATGATCCATTTTGATGGCGAGTAGGTCTTGAATAAAGAGAAAGCAATAGGTTCAGGAGGGCATATGTCAATCATGCTGGGATTGAGCTAGTACAGAGCGTTCTTGTCTTGCTTTCAGAGTAGTAGTTTTCTTAGTAACTTTGTTTGTGGATGTTATTTCTTTTGAGGTTGGACTAACATTGTTTTACCAGTTTACTTTCATTTGGTTTTAAGGGCCGTTATGGTTTCAAAGTTGTAAGAGCTTTCAAATGGTTTGACTTAATTGTTTTGAAGTTGACTTTGAGTAGTTTTGAAGTGTTTTCAAAAATTTCTTCTGCTGTAGCAGCTTTGATAATTGCCTTAGCCGTTTCCACACGGTGGGGTAATATTCTGAAAGTTTTGGATTTTTAGTAGATGCTAGGACAGGAAACCAGTTTTAGAAAAGGTACGGAATTTCCAGGGTGTTACAAAGTGGTAACCAGAGCTTAATTTTCGAAATAAAACCGTTTTATTACAAGAAATTGGGTACCCAAAATGTTTCCTTATTAGGAAAGCATTCTAAACGTTTTAAAGTTATTTTTTAGGGTCTTAGAGTAATTAATTATTTATTTGCTTTCTTTATTAATTACTTATTGGTTTTATAATTTCCTTTTTAGGAAAATTTTTTTTGGAAAAGCAGTTTCTAATTTTAGAATTACTTTAAATAAAAAGTTTTCAAAAGTAAACGTTTCATAAAATAGAAATTTCAAATTGGAAAAATAGTTTTGTTTGTTCAATTATGCAGGTACACGAGGAATTAAGGTATGTACTATATGTTACTGCATTAATCACATGTGGTGAGCTTGGGTGGGAAGTTTTTGGGCATGTAGGATATATTTTGTTTCTCTCCTTCGTGCACAAGTTAAATGTTCTTTTGGTGGTTAGTAATGTGTAGTAAAATTGTTTGATAGCCGCCAAACGTCATTTTGCAGCCTTTTGTTTTGTAATTTGGGAAAGGGTTGTTTCCTAGATTGTAAGAGTTTTCTTTAGAAGGATGAGGGTCACTATGTCTAATAGAAAGACTCAAATTGAGATATTAGAGAATAAAGATAATTATGAGTTGTTTGAATATGTTAAGTAATTGCTTTTATTGTTTGTGATTGAGGACCGGATGTTCTTGAACAAAAGGTGTGGGACCAATTTAATGTAGTGTCAATTTTGTTTGCCTAGGTCTAATGAGTATTGTTTGACTCAAGGGATTTCTACTTATGCTAGGTGTAGAAATAAGCTAAGGATGGCCAATGATGTTGCAATTAGAGGTGTTTGCAAAAGAACATTTGCTTTAAAGAGTTTGCCTTTAAGAATTTTATTTTCATGTTTGTTCCACTTTATTTCTATGATCCTAGTACTCATCGTGATGCTACTATGGTTGAGGAAGAGTAAACTTCATGTTTGCAGGTCATGGGTTAGAATAGTTCATGAGTCGAGATCGAGGATCTAGACCCTATTGTTCTAGCGCATATCGATGTGGTATTTGTTTCTTTATGAAAGGAGATGAGCTTAGTCTAGATGAGGATATTAATGATGATTCCAAGTTTACTTTGAAGAATAGTTTTATGCCTTCTGACGAGTATTATAGTGTTAATACTCGAGAATTAAGTTGTTTCGAAAACCAAGGTTGTCCTAGTCGTTGACTTTTCTGTCTTACGTTTTGGATTCAAGGAGGTTCGAACTTCTTGTCTATTTTCCCAAGTTGTACTGTCTTCTACAGTTGAGAATAAGTTGGCTAAATGCCATTGGAACCTTTTGTAAGTGCTAAGTGCGTCAAATTACTCTTTGAGTTTGAATAAATCAGATGTTTCTTAAGATATTTTGTAGTTTCAACTGGGAAAATTGAAGGGAAATTTTTTTCTTTGATATGTACTTTTGCTTTATGTATTGGTTATAAAAGCAATCAAGAGAAGGTGAATCAAATCACTCTAAGGAGGTAAATAATTTCCTCAAGGGTGGACTTGAAAATGTGTTTGTGCAAGTTCAAGTCTTTTTGTCGTCTTAACACATAGTTAGACCATAGATTAATAAGTGAATCTTTCCTCTCTAGGAGAAGGGAAAATGTCTCCATGGCCAAGAGATAATGACTCGTTTGATGAGGTTGTAAGACAGTTAGCCGTTGTAGCTCAACAATTGGCTGCAAGAGGATTACCCGTAGACGCTCAATTGCAACTTGCTAGGCAAGTGTTTGAGACATTCGATGAGTTATATAGTAGAGCTGCATGCTTGTACGCCTTAGAGAAAGAGAAGAAGGAAATGTTAAATGAATGTGACTAGAAGGAGAAAAGGAAGCGCTTTGGTGGGAACTCTAACCATCAACGCAATACTAGTGGAGGTAAGAAGCGTCGTCGTGATAGCAATAATAGTTTTCAAGGTAACAGGGGAAACTTTGGGAAACCTGTTAATGGAAACGGGAATAGAGCTCAGATGACTAGTCAAGGAGGGCGTGTGTACTTTTGCAAGAAGTGTCCTATCAATCATCCAGGAAAGGACTGTGCTGGGAACCTAATGACTTGTAGGTTGTGTAACAAACTTGGACACCGTGAGTATGAGTGATTCTCTAAGAACAAGGGGAAGGAAGGACAAGGTTCTCAATTTAGAGGGAATTCAGCCGGGGGTCAGCAGAATGGTTTCCAAGCAAATATGGGAGGAAAGGTGGCGCCTCAAGCCGGAAATAGAAATGGAAGTGGGAATGGAGGAGGACAAACTAAGACATCAAATACTGGAAACCTGAATGTGATGGCTCGAAGTGAAGCTGATGATAGTAAAGATGTAATTACTAGTACTTTTTCTATTCACTCTCTTCCTGTTAAAGTTTTGTTTGATTCTGGTGCAACATATTCTTTTGTATCCACTAAGATTTTAGAAAAGTTAAAGCCTTTGTTGGGAAAAGTAGATGCAATAGATATGTCATTAGTGTTACCATCAGGATAAAACGTACAGTGTTCAAAGAGATTTCTGGATGTTCCTATTGAAATAGAGGGAGTGGAGTTTAAGACTAATCTAATTGAGTTGGATTTAGGTGACTTAGAACTAATTCTGGAATGGATTGGTTGAGTAAGCATAAGGCTGATATTTTATGTGAGCCACAGAAGATCTCGTTAATCAATAAGGGTAAGAAGGTGAGCCACAACAAAATAGTGTCAATAATGAGGTTTGCTAGGTTTGTGAGGAGAGGTTTTCCAATTTACCTTTGTAGTATAAGGGATGTGGATCATGTTGAGACTGCTAACCCGAGGATATTGAGGTAGTAAGGGACTTTCTAGACGTGTTTCCGGAAGAGATTCCGGGGATGCCTCCTAAGCGAGAGATTGACTTTACCATAGACTTAGTCCCAGGAACAACACCTATTTCCAAAGCACCCTATAGGATGGCACTTGCAGAAATGAGTGAGTTGAAAGATCAGTTACAGGATTCGTTGGAAAATGGTTACATTAGGCCTAGTGCTTCACCGTGGGGAGCACCAGTACTGTTTGTAAAGAAGAAAGATGAGAGTCTGAGGTTGTGTATTGACTAAAAAGAGTCGAATAAGGTGACGTTCACAAATACGTATCCTTTACCGAGGATTGATGACTTGTTTGATCAATTAAAAGGAGCAACTGTGTGTTTCAAAGATTGATTTGAGGTCAGGATACCACCAATTGAGAATTGCTAACAAGGACATACCGAAAACGACTTTTCATACGAGTAATGGGCACTATGAGTTCAAACTATTATCCCTTTTGGGTTAACCAATGCGCCAGCAATTTTCATGGACTTAATGAATAGGATTTTCCAACGATTTTTGGATAAATTTGTGGTTTTTTTCATTGATGACATTTTGGTGTACTCTAAGAGTAAAGAGGAGCATGTGGAACATTTGAGGACAATCACTACAAGAAAATCCATTTATTGCAACGATCAAAGTCGTTGCAAAAGATCAAAAGTCGTTGCTGTAAATAGCTTTAGTAACGACTTTTGTCGTTGCAAAGTCGTTGCAGGTATAGCTGTAGCGAAAGCATTGGCAAAGACTTTTTTCGTTGCCAAAAAACACTGTTTTTGCAACGACTTTTGTCGTTGCTATTAAAATGTCGTTGCCAAAAACACCTGTATCCCAATTTAATGTACTATTTATTGCAACGACATATATACGGTCTTACGCAACAACAATAGTTGTTGCAATACATCTTGTTTAGCAACGACAGTTTCCGTTGCAAAAGTTAACCTTTTCTTGCTAGTTTTCTTTTTGCAACGACTTTTGGTGTTGCAAAATGTTGTCATTTCTAATGGTACTTGTCTTTTGCAACAACTTTTGTCGTTGCTAAACGTATCAAATATCATACCATACATTTTTTGCAACAACCATTTTTTGTTGCAAAAACTTATCCAAAGTCGCAACATTCTTTGCAACGAATCATCAATCTTTTAACCAAATATACTACGGAAATATACCTTTTGGTTGCACATAAATCCAACCACTTCCAAAAGTAGAATTTCAAATAAAACATATATTTAGAATATGTATATTACAAACCAAAAATATGTGATCATCTTTACATAAAGAGTCCAAAACATACATTATGTTAATTGATGTTAGAAAGTTCTCACTTTCCTATCAATAGCAAAAGTTATAGCAATGTTACTACCCAAAAGCGCTACGCATACAATTAGCAATTAACCTTCAACGTCTTCATAACAAAATGCGATCACAATCTTGTTAACCCTGCATGTATTAGAATGGTAAGAGTTAATTCATAAGTAAGAGAATGCATAAGATAATATTTAAAAATTATGAAGATACTATCAATAAGTGGTGCATAAATTTCGGCAGAGTCTCCTTTGTATTTTGAACTAAGCCACCATATAAATGGTTTCAAAACCTATTTACAANTAAATGGTTTCAAAACCTGTTTACAACTGCAAATGACATCTCCAAAACCTGAAAATTTTTAATCCACAATCATTCTGTTCTATATTCATGCAAATCCCATCACCAAGCCTTATCACAATAATTTTCAACCACAAGGAAAACCACAATCATTCATGTGTAATACACTATCAACTCCAAATTACATCTCCATAACCTGAAATATAGATTATCCACTATTATTCATGTGTAACCCACAATCCTAAATATAATTCGTTCACCATCGACAAAACCACAAGCTGTATAATAACACTAGAAACTCACATGAGAAGAAGGGAAGTAACATAGGCATTAATCTCATAATTATTACGAGTCTCATATGCAGGAGGTTCATCACAATATAATATGTACACATATTTAGATTGCTTAGTGTAAATAGTATTACCTTGCACAAAGGCCACCAAAAAGGCAAAGTAGTCACTAGACACCTCTGTTTGCAATCTGGCGAAGTAAGTCTTGTTTGAGAGCTTCCATCTCAGCTGCTTGCTGCTTTCTATGTTCCTCAAATTCTTGTTGTTGTCTCTTTTGGCTTTCTTGCAGCTCCTTTATCCTTTCTTCTTGCTCTTGTATTTTCCCTTGTTGTTCTTCCACAAGTTTTCTTTGCTCAAGTTGTTGTTTTCCTTTAAGATAACCTCTTACAGCAGTACCTTTTCCCCGAATATATCCAGATCTTGGTTCTAAAACTTGAACCAAAATTTCATCTTGAGTCATTATATCACCAACCTCAGCAACTACATGTTTTAGTTTGTCCTAAACAAAAAATTTCAACAAAGAAGTGATAAAAAAGATATTCGAGGTGGCTAAAACTGAAATATTCACACATATTTTAGTAAAATTATGACTTTAAAAACATACATGAATTGTTTTGGATTGTGTTGCATCTGCCCATTCTAAGTCACCTTTCTCATTTTTACGTGTGTGCTCAATTAGCCATATCACATCTGCAGATGGCTTCACATTGTTGTTTTCCTTGGTCTAGCATGTTAAAAAATATTAGCCGCGTACTATGATTTTGTATAACATAAATTTTATTCTTAACTCATGAAAATGACTAAGTACTTAGTATACCAATTCATCCTCAACTTAAGCAAAAGCCAAATTTCCAGTGGCATGGATAACTCTTTTGTCAGACTTCCTGTTTTTAGAGTTCCTTTGACTTACAATCTGCATAACAAAACTAAAAAATTAGCCAACCAAGAATCAATCAAATGATTAGGAGAAACTATTGAGCACCTGTTTTTCAGATGCAGCTACAGTAAGCAATGTTATGAACAGATTTGTGGATGGTTGGGGATTCAACAGTATGATCAGCAGAGCATCAGTAGTGCCTGGTTGCTGTAGTGCAGAACTGGTCAGGGAACAGTGCAGCAGCAGATTTTGGCTTGTGTGATGGAAGCTTTGATTTATAGCATTTGGGGAGCAAGGAATAGGAAGTTATGGGGGTTTGTTCTGTTGTTGGATTCTTGCTGATTTTGTGGCTATGCTGTTGGTGGTTAGTTTATGCAGCAGTTTGTTTACTGCAGTGCAATTTTTGGATGTGGCTGTGTAGTTTTGAAGAAGTGTGACAGTGCAGGCTGCAGGAAACTCCTGTTTGTGCTAGTGCAGGCTGAAGAAGTGTGATAGTGCAGGCAGCAGGAAACTCCTACAAGAAGTGTGATAGTTTTGAAGAAGTGTGATAGTGCAGGCTGTGTAGTTTGAAGAAGTGTGATAGTGTGATAGTGCAGGCTGCAGGATAAGAAGTGTGATAGTGCAGGTTTTGTTGACAGGTTAGCAGCTAGGCTGCTGTCAATAGTCCAGACTTAAGATACTTACATTTACACCAAAAAAAAAAAATGACTAGGAGTATAAGTAATATTTATATTCAACTACCTTAAAATCTTTTGATGCAAACCGTTTTATGCAATCTTTCCATTGCTCCAAAGGAAGATCAGGAGGGGGATTTTTCTCACGTTCTTGGTCCGTTTTCGCACATTTTGGACTTTTGTAGTAGTAATGTAGTCGACACTTCCATAACCTATATAGGCGTTGCATGGTATCGACAACAAAGACATACATCTTCAAGTATTGACTTGACTCAGCAATTTGAAACTTATCCTAGCCAACATAATTATGGAAAATGATGAATATTTAATGTCGTCATAATAATTTTATGCACGTGAGACCATATTAAACTTTNCCATATTAAACTTACAACTTATCCTACTATTACCTGGATCTCCTTCCACATACTATCACCCGCAACAGAAAAAGCTTCTTTCCAATTGCTTACATTCAATGGAGCTCTTGTCCTCACTATGCGACCACACTCATTAACTAAATACCGTGCATTTTCCCCAATTGCTCGATCAATTTCTTCAAGTATGTAAACTGTTAGTTTTGATCCTTTCCCTTTAATTTTCATATCAACCACATAGCTCTTGTACTTCCCTCGATTACCTATTCCTCTAGTGTGACTTGTTGCTTCAAAATAAAGCAATGGAGGGAGATAAGAGTCTTACAAATATGTATATTAATTAAACTCAGCAAAAAGGAAGAATGGAACAACCGGTTACCTTCATTTAAGCCTTCATTATTTTCCTGATTACCCTCATGAGTGTTGTCATTGTTTTGCACCTGTCGGGGTGTAGGGTTACCAGCTTCATTCACTTCGATTGCTTTAGCAATCCTACCAGCTAGGTTACTCATCCGTTTTCTCTTACCAAGTGCATCTACAAATATAGTAAAGAGTAACTTATGAACCAGGATTTAGAACTAAAAAACAAAAAGTAATATATAGGATATCATACATACATTCAGTTCTTCCTGTGACTACACCTCCGGATTCACAATCATTCATTTCAAGATCTTCGTGTTGGAGTGAACCATTTGTGTCATGCACATCGTTGTTTTGATCATTTAATGTAGGAGACTGATTTCCTTATTCAATTGTACATAATGCACGTTGTCTATTCAGATCTATAATATAAAAAACAAGTAGATTAAAACTTTTATTTTATTAAAAAAGATGTCAAACAAACAAGCTACCAGATGTGTCCTTACTATTAACAACTGCATCAATAACATCTTTAGTCAACTGACGTCCTTGTGCTTGTCCTTCCTCATTGGATTTTTTATTGGTTCCTATAATAACACACAAAACAAATTTGATTAATAAAGACATGCCATTTGAAAATACGTTATTAACTTCATATCTCATTTGAACTCACCCTGTTGTGTAACAAACTTGTTATTCCAAGTTGCTTGACTCAAACTTTGTAGTCTTCCAGGAGCAATAATCCGATTACCCACAATTTTTCCAACGCCTCTTCCAACAATCTTTGGTTCGAATAAGAAACTAAAATAATTTACACACCCTATTTGATAAAATAAAATTGTAAGCATTTCATCATCATGTCTTTTGTTGTCTTTTTAAAAAAATGACTTAAAAAATTATAATAACTAATTTATTAAAAAGCAAATTTAGACAAACTATGATAATTCAAATCAAATAAGGAAATAGAGAAACCGCATAATTAAGAAACATCAAATACCACCAAATATAAAGCAACCAAATATCATAATTAAGAAGCAGCAAATACAACTACAAGTTTCAACGACAGAGTCTTACAAAATAAGGTCTACTGAAAAAATGTTAATAAACATTGAACAATTCAAATAAAAACATAAAAAAGATATCATCGCACTTCAAGTGTCAGAATCAAATTCCTCTTCTTCCTCGGATGACTCCTCATACACTTCGATTTCCCCATCATTAATGAAGTCATCCTCTTTTTGATCAATTTCCTCAATCCACTTTTTTACCATTTGAACAACCTTAGCTTCCCGCTCCACAACAAAAGCATTAGTAGTTAATGACTCCACCCAAAAGTTATCAAATGAGGAGGAGACATCTTCCTCAGAATCAACTTCAACCTCAACTTGTTGATATGCATCCTCTACATCAATTTAATCTTTGTCAACCTCATCACTTGGCATATCATACAAATCTCTCGGTTGCGCCTTTACCACAAAGTCCTAATCCATGTCTTTCGGATCTTGGATATAAAATACCTGTTCCACTTGTGATTCAAGAACAAATACTTCATCAGTTTTCAAAGTTCTCATCTTATTTACACTAGTCAGTCCATTTTCATCTACCTTATAATCTCTACCCATGTTTCCTATATCAAACCAATTGCACTTGAAGATAAAAACACAATTTCTTCCTGGATATTGCAACTCATATATGTCACCTAAGACACCATAGTATTCCTTGTCAGTTGTGTCATCACCTCGAACCATCACTCCACAATTATGAGTTTTTCTACATTCTGAACGGTCACGAGTGTGAAATCTACAACCATTAACAATGTATCCACTGTAACGCCTCACAACTCTCGAGGGACCGCAAACGAAGTTATACAAATCTTCATCAACTAATCCATCACCGTGCAACTTTCGCACCTATGAAACAAATTTATTAACTATATTAGCGAAAATAGTATTTGAAATTTCTATTAAAAGCACAGTGACCTTAAAATGNAGCATAGTGACCTTAAATTGAAACTTACATGCGAAAGTATCCATTTCGGAAATTGTGCTTTGTGCCTCTTGTCAACATTTGTTGGGCATTCTCTTTGCAGCTCTAACTTGTGCTCCCTTTTTGTTTTTAGGNTTGTGCTCCCTATTGGTTTTTAGAGAATAAGAATACTTAATAATGTTTCACAAATTCATAAATTTAAAAAGTGGTAAAGTTGTAATATTGAAACACTTACTTAGTGAATTCGATTAGTTCATCACAAATTTGAAGAATGTATAAATGGATTTGACTACACTCCTTGAAATCAAGATGCATTGGCACACCATTTCCAATAGAACGTCCAAGTGGTCTAAATATTTCAAGGTTAGATTGTAAGGCATCCTCATTGATGACTCCATTTCCTCCTTGAACGATTAAACCNAACGATTAAACTTGGTGTCAATGTCTTTCATGTATCTAGAGCAAAATGTTAAGCACTCATCCGCTAGATAACCCTCGGCAATACAACCTTCTGGATGTGCTCTATTACGGATATAGGCTTTCAAAGTTCGAATATACCTATTAAAATTATTGAATTCAAATCGTCATACTTGGATTAATAAATTGATATTGTAACCTTTAAACAAAATTCTCAATCCAAGCAAAGAAGCCTACCTCTCAGCTGGATACATCCACCGATATCTAACAGGTCCGGCAATCTTTGCTTCGGCAGCTAAGTGAATGACCAAATGCACCATGACATTGAAAAAAGCAGGAGGAAAAATCATCTATAGCTTGCACAATGTGTAAGGAATTTTTTTCTCTAGCTTTTCAAGTTGCCTAATAGTTAAGTTTCTAGAGCACAAGTCTCTAAAGAAGAAAGTTAACTCAACTAAAGGCTCATACACATGTTTTGGCAAGAAGCCCCGTATTGCAAGGGGAAGCAATTGTTCAATAAACACGTGATGGTCATGGCTCTTCATACATGAAATTCTTTTCCCATTATCTTTGACACAACGAGAAATGTTTGATAAATATCCATTTGGAGACTTCAATTTAGCAAACATGTCACATATGGCAGCCTTCGCTGTTGCGCTCAAAGAGTAGCATGCAACTGGCACACGAAGTTTATCTCCATCGACAATTGGATGCAACTCGCTCCTCACTCGCATTTTCATTAAATCCATGCGAGCCTTTATAGTATCCTTAGTCTTATTTTTAATATTCATCAAGATTCCTAAAATATTATCGGAGACATTCTTTTCAATGTGCATAACATCCAAATCGTGACGGATTTTTAATTTGCTCCAATAAGGCAAATAAAAGAAAATGCTTTTATTGTTCCAACGATACAAACAATTCTCACCCTCACCTTTTCTTTTCTTTGATTCACTCTTTCCGAATTTCTCTTGTGTAAATCTAGTAAAATGCCCCAGCACATCATCCCCAGTAAGTGGTTGCGGTGCATGACCTTTCTCATGCTTATTATCAAAAGAAGATGCATCTTTTCTCCACTTATGATCAAGTGGCAGCCAACGACGATGTCGCATATAAACATCGTTGTGCTTGAGTGACGTGCGTTTCGTATATTTATTACAACAGGGGCAAGCAAAACCACCTTTAGTTGTCCATCCCGACAAATCTCCATATGCTGGAAAATCATTGATAGTCCACAAAAGAGATGCACGCAATCTGAAATTTTCCTTCAAATAGGCATCATAAGTTTCAACCCCATTGTCCCAAAGATCCTTCAATTCATCAATTAATGGTCTGAGATACACATCTATATTCCTCCCTAGACTACTGGGTCCTGCTATGAGCAAAGTAAAAAAAAAAAGAATAAGGTTTCATGCAAACCCATAGTGGTAAATTATAGGGAATAAGAACAACCGGCCATATACTGTGTTGTGAATTATTAAAAGGTTGGAACGCATCACATGCTAGTCCAAGCCTTACATTACGTGCTTCCTTTGCGAATTGACCATACTCGTCATCAAATGATTTCCAAGCATATGAGTCACGAGGATGCCTCATTATGTCATCATCCACAATTTGTTTTTTGTGCCACTGCATATCTTTAGCAGTTTTTCTAGACATGTACAACCTTTGCAATCTCGGCTTGCAAGGAAAGTATCGCAAAACCTTATGAGGCACTTTAGTTCCCTTTAAGGACCCTTTCTCATCATTTTTCATCTCGATAAACCACAAGTGGGACACTCATTCAAATTCTCATTCTCTTTCCAATATAAAATACAATCATTTTGACAAGCAACAATCTTTATGTAATCAAGACCTAAATCCTTAATGAGTTTTTTAGCCTCGTAATAAGATTCTGGAAGATCAATTCCCCATGCCTGGCGTTCAAATTTGAGTAAACTGTCAAAAGAACTGTCACACCAATTATATAGAACCTTCATGTGTAAAAGTTTCACAATGTATTCCAGCTTAGTCATAGTCATTCCATTCACCTTTAACGGCTCCTGATATTCTTGAAGGAGTCGATAAAATTTTTTGGCATTTTCACTAGGTTCTTCGGTGACATGTTCAATACCATTCAACAACTCATCATTGTCCCCAATATTCATAGGACCAACACCACAAGCATCTTGGAGCATTGATATGCCAAAGTCATTATCAAGATCAATATGATTGTAATTTTCATCTTCCCTTCCAGCTTGCGATACTTCTCCATGGAACTCTCACATGGTATACTTGTCATACATCCCCCACTTGAGCAAATATAATCTCACATCACACTTTCTTTTGAATATTATGTTTCAACAATTGTTATAAGGACACCTAATAGTGATAGTGTCCTTATCTTCTTGGCTAACATTTGAAAGAGCAAAGTTTAAAAAGTTGTCAACACCCTTCACTTAGTCACAAGAGGAACGATTCTTTACTTTCATCCATGCCTTATCTATAGTCATCTCCTAACGTGACAAAATAAGAGCATAAGCATTTATATTTGGGAGAAGAAAAAATAAATGTCCAAAACACAAAACTCATTTACAAAGCATTGCTGTTGCCTTTAACAACCCATAATGAACAAAGCAGTAGCTCAAAACATATATCTGGAGGTTTCAATGAAAAACATATACTGGCAAACCACTTTTTTTTTTAACGGAAAAGGTAGAAATAATATTAATAATAAAACATTACATCCAGTTCAAGCAAAAGAGCAATAGTAACAAACAACCAAAATAGAAAATGGTTCATGCAATAAAACAGTACATTAAGGTGGTCCAAAAGGAACCCAAGGAATAGATAAAGTAATACGGGGAAAAGAACAGGACATGCTGTTTTTGGGAAAGCACTAGGAAGAACTGGGAGCATCTCTCTTGTCTTTCTCATAGGCAGTAACGGCACAAGCAGGGTATGGCAAATCACATTGATCATGTTTGACTATCATAGTATCTTAACTTTAAACATACCAACACAGATTCATCAGGAAGAAATATGGAATTTGTTTGTAGTTTTGTATGTGCTCATGCATTCCTCAAAGCATGTGATCATTGACTAGTTGTAAATTGATTTCCAGAAAGTGAAAACTGGAGATACTAAGATCCCTTTGCTCAACTTAAATATGATGCAGCAACTAATTATCCTTTGAGATGCGGTTTTCTAACCTACATCCAAGAGAAACTAATAATAAGACATTGAATACAGAATAATCACTAATCATGCACAAGCATGCAATAAGCAATTTTAACTTTCAACCCAAAAGCTTGATATAGATTAAACTATTATAAGATTTACAGCAGACTAGGGGCTCCCCTCTATCCTGGGTTTGGCTATATTCTTCCTGATATGGAGTTTGAATTCCATAGACTGATGGGTAACCTTATGGGGTTTGGTCCTGAAGGAAGATGTGCACTAGGCTGAGAGTAGACTCTAGACTCAAAAGCAGCATAGCTTAACACCAGTGCACTTAAGTATATAACATTGCCAATGACTTCAAAATCCATTGACATATAGTAGGGTCAAAGAATGAATAGGAAGAGATAACAAGATAAACGAAGAGGAAGATAATGACTGTCAAGATACAACAATCTCAACTTCAATAGTAACAATCTCCGAGTTCTCACAATTTCTGAATAAATATTACTCTCCTACCTCTCCTCTTACTTATACTACTCAAGTTCTAAAATAGCAAAGCAAGATATTAATTACTAGTTCCACCTATTTGGAATGTATCATGAACCAGACAAAGTTATTCAACAAAACTTCCAAAGTTTGATGAATTATCTTATACAGATTAAAAATACCCAGAAAATGCAAATTAAAACCCATCCAAAAAAACTGAAAACACTTAACAATTTCTTAAACATAAACAATATTAAATTAATACAATGCTATAAAATCTTGAAAAAATCAACAAAAATGCAAACTTTAAACCCCAAAATAACACAAAATTAAAATCACTGAATTACCTAGAATAGCAAAATTAAAACAAATGAAAAGAACAAAGTCAAAATTAGAAAGAAATCATTCACCAAAAAAACTCAAAAAATACCAAAAAAAAGAAAAAACAGTGAAATTACTTACAACCCAATAATTTGTATTGGTGTGTACTCAAATCTGTTGTTTTTGCAATTAACCTTCTTGTACTCAAATCCCCTGGAAAAAAATTATAATTTAATGTAAAAAATTGAAATTGTCGCCCTCTACAGCAATTTTAATTAATTGCCATTGCTGCTGATAATTCATTAACAAACTTCTGAAGTAGTTTTAACTCACCATTAACAAACTTGTAGAGCTATTGTGAGATGAACTAGGGCGAGGCTTTTGAGCGAATTCAAGGAGTTGAGGGCAAATTGAAGGAGTTGAGGGCGACGGTGGTCTTTGGTGAACTAGCTGCTGTGCGAATTGAGTGATGTGAGGGTGATGGCCTGGTGGTCTTCGGTGCTGCGCTGGGCGAAGGTCGTGGCTGAAGGTGGGCCGGTGAGCGAAGCCACGAAAAGGTGAGGGTGCGGGGCTGGTGTGGGAATTGAGATGAACTAAGGGTGATGGTGGTCTTCGGTAGAGTAAAGGCGGTCTTCGGTGTGAAGCTGCCGTGAGGGTGATGGTGTGGAGGGCTACTGTATATAGGTGGGGTGGAGGAAAAAAGGGGATAAATTTGGGGAGTGGGTTTTGATTGTTTGAGAAGATAAGTTAGGATGATGGTGAGATATTACTTTTAGGTATACGTATAAGAAAGTTGATGTATTAGTACAATATACGTTTTGCAACGACAACAACAACAACAACAACAACAGTAGCAACAGCAACAACAACAATAACAATAGCAACAGCAACACCACCACAACCACGAAGACCACCACCACCACCACCAACAACAACAGCAACAACAACAGCACAACAACAACAACAGCAATAACAGCAACACCAGCAACAACAACAGCAACAACAACAGCACAACAACAACAACAACAACAACAACAACAACAACAGCAACAACACCAACAGCAGCAGCAACAACAACAACAACAACAACAACAACAACAACAAAAACAACAACAAGAACAACACTAACCACAACACCAACACCAACAACTAACAACAACACCAACACCAACAATAACGACAACAACAACACCAGCAACAACAACAACAACAACAACAACAACAACCACAACAATAACAACAACAACGACATTGACGACAACCCAACAACAACAACAACAACAACAACAACAACAACAGTAACAACAACAACAACAACAACAACAACATCAACAACAACAACAACACCAACACCAACACCACCAACAAACACTACACCAGCAACAACAACAACAACACTAGCAACAACACCACCACCACCACCTCCACAAATAACAACAACAACAACGACGACAACGACGATGACAACGACCATGACATCGACAACGACAACGATAACGACAAGGACAAGGACAACGACAACGATAACGAAAAAGATAGCGACAATGACAACGACAAAGACAGTGACAACGACAATGACAACTACAAAGGAAATAACAACGACAACAACAACAACAACAACAACAGCAACATAGGGAATGAGAAATTAAATATGAAAAACACACTAAAAATGCCAAATGTCGGCAGTCAAACTGGAAAAACCACATGAGATCTTAATTAACAAATTTTTTTTAAAGGTGGTAATTGACAATTTTTTATTAAAAGGTGGGCACTGACAAAAAAAGTTGTAAAAGATGGTAACTGACAATTTTTTCAAGAAATAAACATCTTTTATTTGATGTTGAGTATTATCCTTTTAATTAAAGAATCCTTTTATTTTAGTTCAATACTTTAAAATAAAATATCAACGGACGGCTCCTTTTAATTAGGAAAATGGTTTAGTACTTTTTTTTAAAGTAGAAATTAAAATGCCAACAAATTGTAAATTATACCATACACATGTGTATGATGTGGATGATACATGCCCTTCAAATTTAAAGATAAGAATAAAGAAAAAAATATGAATAATATAATTAAATTGTTCCTTAGTATGCATAAAGATATGAATTTTCGTCTTTTGACAATGTTTAATAGTTTGTAGTTAGCGAGGTAATGACAAGTAGTGTTATTGTCTTCATTGTGACTGTTGTAAATGATACCTTTTCCTTTTAATACCCGAAGACCTTAAAGGAGGCTCGAAAAATGAATGTTCCTTTGGTATTTTCGAACTTCGCATGAGAATAAGAGAATTAACCTAATAACTCGCTTTATTTTACAGAATAAGGTGTGCAAGATTGATTCCTGATTGGCTGTGGTGTCTATACCATTTTACTAATGTTATGAGTTTAAAAAAATTTCACCTTACAAAAATGTACACTCCTTCATGTTGATTACAAAATAGTTTGTTGGTTACGGATCGCATAGTAATATAATTTACGATAATCATCTAAAACGAAAATTAAGAATCTCATATGATGTTACGTCGGAGTGAAAAAATTTATATATTTTGAGTAACTATAAGAATTGCACATAAAGTTTTCTTTTCAAAAATTACGAATCAAAAAATATATCAACGAAATAAACTGTAATTCATTTTGACAAGTCCCAAAACATATTTGGTACTCCCAAAATACAATCTCGTTTTAAAAGATTAAATTCACTAATACCTTATCCAACAGATTTATGCGGATTTAATTTAGGAGTTGTCGATAGGAAGCCTAAGATGAAATTTCTATTGTGTGTAAATGAACCATTTCCAAAAACTATACTCAGATCACACATGCAGAATGATCTGTAATTGACATAAACCATCAAACAATAATCTTAATAAAGAATCCCAAAGATATCTTTTGGGTTTCCAAACAGTATTTGGAATCTACAAAGTTATTTGGGTCTTTCCAATTGACAATATAACTATTAACAAGGCAACTCGTTAAGGCCGGGTGTTGTTTTTAATAATTGTCATTATATCTCATGCGTACTCATTTAGCGTGTAATTAAATATATGGGAGATCCTAATCAATATTGGGCATCCCAAAAATGTAGTCATAATTGCATTTATCTCAAGATAGACGAAAATATTTCAATTCACTCATTTTAATTTGTTTTCAATTTTTGTGTGGAACAATAATTCAATAGTTTAAAGTATAGACGAGTAGAACTTTGTAATGGCTCTTTAAATTAAATAATGACCCTATTTATGTGTCACGTGTGTGTACGTGTCTCACATAATTGGCATTATAATATATAGACGGTCATTGTATAAGCTAAGATAGTTTATTTTCTCTTTGTTGCGTGATTTGATATTGAAGTTACTAGACTCAATTAATGATGTAGACGACGACTTTACATATCCAACAATATGCACATCATACATAGATAGAGCTTAAAAATAATTTTGGGTGTTACCAAGTAATATTGGGCATCATCAAAAAATAATAATCTTAATTACTTTCAGTTGATGTATGAAAAATCCACATAAGCTGTAAATTTATTTTTAAAGGCCCGCGATCGATTATTAATGATGTATTAAAAAAACATCGATAAAAACTAAAAATAAAAAAGTTTGTAGGATCACCGAGAAAATAGAATATATCAATAATAGTGTATTAAAATATATCGACTCTTCATCATCGGTTCACCACATGAAATAGATTTAAATATGCGGATTTGCAGGCTACGGATCGGACAATAATATAATTTATGATAATCATCTAATAGTAAAACAAAAAAATAAGAATCTCATACGATCTTACGTTGGAAAAGTACTAAGAAAACTGAAAACTCCTAATCTATCAGTATCGTTATAAAATAATATATCATCGAAATAAAATATATTTGTACGAATTATATTATATTAACAAAAATTATATATTCTGAATAACTATAAGAATTGGACATAAAGTTTTCTTTTTGAAAATTACGAATCAAAAAATATTTCAACGAAATAAACTGTAGTTCATTTTGACAAGTCCCAAAACATATTGGGTTGTCCCAAAGTACAATCTCGTTTTAAAAGATACAAATTCACTAATAGGGTATCCAACGTATTTATGCGGGTTTAATTTAAAAGTTGTCGATGGAAGCCTAAGGTGAAATTTTGTGTTGTGTGTAAATGAATTATTTCCAAGAAGTGTACTCAAATCACACATGAGGAATGATATGTAATTGACATAAACCATCAAATAATAATCTTAATAGCGAAGCCCACAGAAACTTTTGGGGTTTCCAAATAGTATTTGGAATCTACAAAGTTACCCTGGGGTTTCCAATTAACAATGAAACCATTAACAAGGTAACTCGTTTGGTGTTTTAATTAATTTTCGTTATATCTCATTTTACTCATTTAGCTTCTAATTATATAGGAGTTCCTAATCAATATTGGGAATCCCAAAAATGTAGTCATATTTGCATTTATCACAAGATAGACAAAAATATTTCAATTCACTCATTTTAATTGTTTCCAATTTTTGAGTGGAACAATTATACAAGAGTACAAAGTATAGACGAGTAGAACTTTGTAATGACTCTTTAAATTAATTAATGCCCCAATTTATGTGTCACGTGTAAGTACGTGTCTCACGTTATTGAAGTTATAATACATAGAGACGGTCATTGTATAAGCTAAGATAGTTAATTTTCTCTTTGTTGCGTGATTTGATATTGAAGTTACTAGACTTACTTAATGATGTAGACAACGACTTTATGTATCCAACAATATGCACATCATACATAGACATAGCTTCATAATAATTTTGGGTGTTACCAAGTGCTTAAAAATTAAGATTCTCATACGATGTCACGTCGAAGAGTAGTAAGAAAACTGGTAACTCCTAATATATCATTATCGTTATCGCTATCGTTTATGTTTTCAATGTTTCCAAAGCTTCAAGTTATTGCTAAGTGGTTATATGAGAAATTTGGTTATGAGCCATTTACACACATAGGTGACTTTGACATTTATACTAGCGATGTAAAGTTGCAGCCTAACGGGTAAGTTATATTTGAAGTTAAACATTTCATTATATTGTTGTAAAAATAGAACTTATATGTGACCTTTGTTTAAACAAATTTAGGAATGACTGCCGAGTTTATGTATTACTATGGTTGGATGATCTTAACGTAGAATGCCCCTTCATTGTAGATCAATCTTATGATGAGTATCCTATTGTTACAAGCTTGATCAATTGATCCATGACTTATTGTATAATGAATCAATCATAATGCGTCGTGTATAGTTTGAAGACTTTAGTCCGTCACATTCGCAGTGAGCTTAATAAAGTGAAGTACAAAGTCATCGAAAACGCAATAGTGCAATACAAAAATAGTGAACAATGGGTACAAATGAAGAGCTAGCCTATGCAGGGTTAGCTTAGATTCTGCTATATCCAGTTTAGTGTTTATTTACCAATTAAGTAATTGTTGCTTCCATAACTTTTGCTAAATTAAACTACAAACTTGCTGCTATTTCAGAAATCAGCAAGTAGTCCCTCTTCTACAGTCACTTAAGTTCCAAAAGTGAAAGTGACAATAGGTAGGTTCATGGCTAACCCATATATGCAGTACCTATGGACTTGGATTTTGGCCAACATTGTCAAACGAAAAAAATTATTGGGTTTTTCTAAGTTATGTCCTCGAGGGTTTTGTTTTTCTAAGGTGTGCCCCATAACATTTTTTTTCCTCACCTGTGCTCCTCAACTAATTATTTTTAATTAGCGGTATCCTACTTATATTTTTTTCCTAACAGACGTTAGGTTTTACGTTAAAGCCGTTTAATAAATGCTATTTTTTTAAAGTTATACCCCTGTGATTTTCACTTTTCTAAGGTGTGCCCTAAAGTTTTATTTCTTCTCAGGTATAATCCTAAACTATTTATTTTTTTATTAGTACTAACCTTTACCTTTTGGATTAGTAACTAATGTTATGTTTTCCGTTTACTACTTGCTTCTCCTCTTAGTAACCTTTACCATATAAAAGTAAGTTGGTGTTTTCCTTTTTTAATTTGCTTATAAAATACACTACATACTCATCACCATTGAATTACCAATCATGAAATCATCAATATTCACACATCTATCATCATCACCTCACCCTCAATTCCTCACTCCAACACCCATTAACATCAAATAACGTGAAAAGATTTAAAGCTTGATAATTTTTTTTCAAAACTCTTCATCTTGTTTCAAAGCTACAATCATGTTTGAGACTACAAATCAATTCGTTGCCAAACATAGTTGTTGAGGCTGATTGGTTGAGGTGTTATTATCGTGTTACAGTGTTTGAATCATTGTATTGAAGTTGTTTGACGGAATATCTCAAAAAAAATGGATGAATTTGTTCATGTACTTGTTAGTTAGATATTAGGGATTGTTGTTGAGAGCTTAATATCCTCTATTTTGGCTTTATTATTACCTTGCAATGGAGGGTTAACAGGGAAGTTTATACTGATAAAAAATAATTAGTTTAGGGGTGTACCTCAGAAAAAATAAAACTTTAGGACACACCTTAGAAAAAATTTAAAACATCAGGGCTATAACTTAGAAAAACCCAAGAATAAATTAAGGAAAATCAGAAAATTAGAAACTAACATCTACACTAACAGCTAATTAACGAACATGTTAGTGCTGATTAAAATTAATTAGTTGAGGGGCACAAGTGAGAAAAAAAAGTTATGGGGCACACCTTAGAAATACAAAAACTTCGAGGGAGCAGCTTAGCAAAACCCAAAATTATTTTCTTTCTATAGGCAAAAACCAATAAATTTATAGGTTGTTTAGCGCTTGAACTTCTATACTCTAGACATATCCATGAGGATTTGATAAGTGCATTTTAGTCATATATGTTACCCCCGTTCCTCGTTTATTTTGACTGTAACCTTGATTCTTCGGAGCTATTTTTTTAACACCCTGAAATTTCCTAACTTCCTTCTTGCAATTTCCGGAAATGTAATATAAATAAAATAGAGAATAATAATAAATATAATCCCTACTTAACTAGCACAAACAGAGTATTACCGCCACCGTGATAACGACTAAGGCTTTTACAAAAGCACTACATCTAAAATCTTTAAAATACCAAATTAAAACTCACAATAAACTCAAAATAATTTGAAAAGCAAACGAAAGTCAAAACCAAAAATAAAATCATAATAAATCTTTATTACAACTCAGAACCGTATTAATGGCCCTTCAAAACCGTATAAACTTTAAACTTCGAAAAACCAAAAGTCAACAATAACAGTAAATAACTAGCAAGTCCACGAAACTAAGAAAACTACAATGCAAGCGTTCACACTCCAATCCAGCATGATTGACTATGCCCACCTGTACCTGTAGCTTTCTCTTTATTCTAAGCAACTACTCGCCATAGAAATGGGTCGTTGTAGTGCCAACTCAAAGACAAAGTAATGCACACAAACACACGTAATCAGCAAAGCTGAGTACATAAATCCTAGAGACCATGTTAAACATGATTAACATTACAATAAAAGAAAAGAATAACACAAACATACTTCTTACCGTTGTCATCTCTACATACTTGTGCATAGTCTCAACTCATATAAGTATTTATTATATTAAGATCTTTTGATTTCACATCGAACGGGTACTTTTACTTAACAACTGCCGTATTGGGCACCAACTTGGGAGCAACTCTAAGAAGGTATTACTTATGTCACATACAGTGACGGAATTGTAGCGCATTTAAAATATACTGCCTCCGTTCTTTTTTAGTTGCAACATTTCACTTTTTACACTTGCCGAGGCACATTTTTAACAATTTATAACTCTAATTATATATTTATATAAATTATATAAATTATATATTAATAAAGTGCACATCAAGACAAAGATCCATATTGACTATATTCCTTTTTATACATTGATCATAAAATTAAATCAAAGCGTAAAAGAGGAATAGTGCACATTTTGAAATGTTGCAACTAAAAAAAACGGAGGTAGTAAAAGAGTGCAACGTCTTGTACCCCAATTAGAAGTTACAGTAAACACCCATAACTCCTCCCCCCCCCCCCCCACCCCCCC
>PYUH01000180.1:2905210-2916200 GCA_016808085.1 Suaeda aralocaspica
CCCCCCCCCCCCCCCCCCCATTGTTATATTTAAGGTATACGTTCCAAGAGTTTTGGTGCGAATCCTCTTTCACTTTACCTGATTAACGAGTTTAACAAATATTATGACTCACACACTATGGACCCGGGGCTTTGGGGGCCCACGTGCCCTTTTTACGGTCATTGAATGTCGTGTTAGTTAGTTTGCATAGTGTGGGTATGCTTGTCTTACGGAGTGACTCTAGAAGCTCAAAACCTAGTAAGGAAGTGGCCACCATCCTCCTTTTCGGAGCTAACGAAACCCCATTAGGTCATTGCCCAAGGGCAAAAATGACAACCAAGGCGAAGAAGGTCCCATATGACTAGATTCAGGGACGAGGGTAAGGACAAGAGGCGGTCACAGTGTCCCCCCCCCCCCCCCCCCGCGTATAGAGACCTCTACTTATGCTTATGTGTAATTTCACAATCATAATATCGAATTATAACATTCAGGTTTATGGTTTAAGACCTATCAACGCGTATGGAAATAAGGTTGGGCGGGTTTTAGTTAATGCACACATAATTTCCGGTTTATCATGGATGGGTGATTGCTTTAGGATTAAGTTGATTTTAATACTGGACTAGTTGAAACATGCTTTTAGGTCTTTTAAGCTAAAGATGAATTCTACGTGATTTGAAAGCATTAAACATTTAGCATGGATCACGTAAAACCTAACGCAAGGTTTCTACTTAAGATTGATTTTAGTTTAATGTCGAATCATTAATTAATTAAGATTAAATGAATTTAATCATAAACATGTTGATTATGTAATAAAGCATTAAAAACACATATTCATGCAAACTAACTCCTTCGAAGAACCAAGTATGACGATTTCGATGTCGTTGACCTCATTTGAAGTACCTTTCGTGCAATTCGTCGACGAACCTTTAGAACAGAGAGCTTGAAGAACCTTAATTAAGTATTAATAATAATATTAATAGTAACAATTTACGTGTTTTGTGGAATGCACGGTTTCCAAAGTAGGGAACGAAAACAGAGAGAAGTTTACAGAGAGAAAGAGACAAAGTAGAGAGAGAGAGTATGTGAGTTTAGAAGTGAATGAGAAGATGTTGAAGTTATGAATGAAGGTCGAAGGAGGGGCAGGGTATATATAGTGTTGGAAGTGATGTAAGCGAGTGCCAGGACGCTAGAGGAGCGTCAGACCGCACAGCAGCGAGTGCTAGGACGCACCATCTGCACTAAGATGTTCAAAGTGAGCGCCAGGACGCTTAGTGAGCTCTGTGGCGCCGACCATTTGTGCGCCAGGGCGCTGGCTGGGCGTCTAGGTTCTTTTCTTGCGCTGTGGCGCTCAAGTCCCTAATTTCCAATTTTCACGCGGAGGATCTCCGATGCTTCCTTATTTCACATATTTTCTTCCATAAATTGAAATATTTCGATATATTATGAAATTATATGAAATTCACTTCCATAAAACTATTTATACACTTCCATAACCTATAGGTTCCATAAACCGAACAAACCTTTCTAGAAGGTTCTTCGAATTCGGTCACATTCATATGTTTAAATTCATTTCTTTTATTTTCGAAAATGAAATTAATAAGATGAAATGATAATAAGAAAATAAATGAAAATGAAAATCATAAAATTATTTTAAGCGTATTTCAACCGTTATAACTCATCATCGGTTATTCCGACCTTGACTTTGGTTTTTAATTTTCTA
The DNA here is from genome assembly GCA_016808085.1 of Suaeda aralocaspica. NCBI lineage: Eukaryota > Viridiplantae > Streptophyta > Magnoliopsida > Caryophyllales > Amaranthaceae > Suaeda > Suaeda aralocaspica. The sequence continues at coordinate 2,906,910 of PYUH01000180.1, forward strand.
TTTATTTTCAATCAATCGACTTTCAGTAATTGGACATGTTTGCGACGCGGTACACGACTAGTCTTGTAAAACAAAAGTCTAGGTAATTGGTACCTGTAAAACAAAAGCGTTAGTTTTACCTGCACAAAGATGATATATCTTTGGATAGTGCTACGTTTCTTGAGGATGAAGAAAGGTCTCTTTCAGATGCTGTGTGATCGTATAGGTGGTTTCGGAAGAGGCGTCTACACCATTCGGAGATAGATTATTTAAGATTGAGTTTGATCGTTTGACGATCTAAACATGTCCACTTTAGATTCAGCTTGGCCTTAGGGAAACGTGATGATGTTATAGATTGTTGAATTGTTGTCTTCTGACTTGTTTGACCTGATTTGGCTTTCAGGGGCATTATGGTATTCATACGTATAGAATGCTTCTACCTCTACAGTAGAGGACGAGACACTTTATGCTACTGTGAGCAGGCAGATTTTCGTATAAAGAGCTTCTGCCTGGCAGCTCTAACTCAAAAGGGTAATTAACCCCACAGGAACAACCTGACTCAGGGATTTCAGTAGAGAAACTATCGGAGTCATATCTAGCTATCAAAGAGGAAAATTTCAGTTAGGGAAGGAAGACAAAGATACCCAACAGTATGAAATTTTCAGATTATACGACTCTTAAATTATGAGTACCTATACACGATTCTTATGAATCTGCCCTGATCATCTTACGACTAAGATTACAAAATTAAGATTAAACTACCTTGATTCATACGAATCTTAGAAATTCATGATAAGAAAGGCATCAAACCCGGCGGCAAAATTTATAAGGCATTTTTCTTTGACCCGATTTGTCTTTTTGGGGCATTTTGGTAATTTTGACCCGATTCGTCATTCGGGGGAATTTTAGTAATTTTGATGAAAAGTGTTGAAAAACGGCAGCGAGGGATGTTGAAGTATGACAAGCAAATCTTACTCAAAGATAAAAAACCAAAGTCCCCTAAAAAGTAAAATGGGCTCCACAAGGAGTCCCAAAATTCGCCACATGGGCGCCAGGGCGCAGGCTGAGCTCCATGATGTAGCCAAACGCCTAGGCACTCGTGTAGGGCCCTCTGGCTTCTGGTTGGGCCATGTCAGCACACTTTGAACTTGCTTTGTTTGTTGTTGTTGTCTGTGTTTGCTGCTACTCACACAAGCACACTTTCTTTCTGGTTTCTTCTTCGTGCTCGAACCAAACCCCAAACAAAACCTCAAACTCCATTGTTGTCTCACGAAGCTTGGAGCTAGGTTCTTCCTTGGAAATTTCGTCCACCAAACAATGTAAGTTGTCTAAGCTTAGCTCATGTTGTTATTTTCTTGCTTAATCTTTGCAATTTCACCACTTGTTCATAAAGTAAGTAGCAAACCCAAAAATTGGGTTATCTTGATTTTACCCATGAATGTTGATATTGATGCATGTCTTTGCTTCTATGAGTGTAATGGAACACATAGGAAATGATTTGAGCCAAAACAAGTGAGATTTGAGTGAAAACTCAACTTGTTAGTTTAGGGGTATGAAGTAGTGTAGTGAAGGTATGCTTTTGAATGAATAAAATGGAGAAATTTTATTCACTTTGTTGAGTTGTTGATAAGAATGCATTTATGACTTGAAAATGGTATGAATTGAACTCTTGCGATGTCTTTTGAATTTTCAGCTCATGTAGCTCATATAGTTCATATGAACTTGAAATGAACTAAAATAGAGAATTTTGTGTAATTTGCCCTTCTTGATGAATAGACTTGATTCTCACATGTCCATGATGGTGATGAACTAGAAATAGCTCTAATTAACAACAAATTGTAGTTTTTGGAAGCTAATTTCCGTACAAATGACTACTAACTTACATAGGTCATATAAGTTAGGTAGTCCATGTCACATAGAAAGTTTAACCGATTGATCTTCATGAGTTAAATGATGGTTCTACATGTTGTTTGAAACAAAACCACACTTGAAATGAATAAATCGAACATAGAAGCTCATATTTCTAATTTTAGTTCAAAACTAGTATAATGGCCTTAGCGTTGCTCAGGTCATCATTAGTAATTTTAGCTCATACGTGTTTCTTTGTCTACTAGAAGAAAGTGAGTGTTTCTTTTGAATCAACATCACACTGTAGTGAAAAAAAATTCGTCATCATTAGTAATGTTGACCCTGAAATGGTTACTTAATAGCTGACCCCTTTGTCCTTTGGTCCTAGACGCTTCTTCTTATTAGGGCCCTTGGCCTTTATTTGTACTACATCATGGGAATAATAGGGGAAGGGGTTTTTGACGCATTCTACTCCTGGCAGCAGCTCGTCTACGACGACAAGAATCGCCAGCTTTCCCGAGTCTGATGAGGTCATTTGCAGTTCTTAGTCTGTTCAAGATTGTCCTTTCTTTTAGCAGTTGACTTCGGAGTCAATACCTTCGTTGTCACTTGCAGGAGGATTCGGTGATATCTCGAGCCTTTCCATGATGTACATGTCGATCGGTTTTACTCTAACAGACGTTCCGTCGACGAGTCAGGACCCTGCAACTTAGGAATCTAGTTTCTCGTTTGGTCTATGCATTCCTAAGTGTACATATTTATGTAAATGAACAAGACTTTGTATATATTTAATCTTACTTTTGTACATATGTGACTCGGTTTACTAATCACTTGAATGCATGACTTTGACTTTTGATGTTGACTCGACTCAAGGGAGGGAACCGACTTACCCCTTGAAAAAGAAAATAAAAATAATAACAAAAAAATGACTCGGACTTGAAACACATGAAATGGGCATGGAAAAAGAGGAAGGTGTTCACGAATATCAAGGTAAAATGTGTATGTAACTCCAAAAAAAAATAAAAAATGGGGAGGCCTGCGCTTAGGCGCTCGTCCAGCGTTGTGGAGCTCGTCTCTTTTTATTTATGGAAACTTTATAGCTATATATACCCCCTTCCTTTGTCCTTGTTCGTCATCATTTGAACCAAAGTGACGATCTGTTGAGAGTTTTTTTCGAAAATTTCAATACTTTAGTGTGTTCTTGCAATCATGGCTAGGAGTTTTGAAGTTGCTTGAGACGAATGGCTTTCGACGCTCAACCTGGAGGAGAAAGGACTGTTGAAGGACAACAAGCATGCTTCACTAATCACTTTGAGGTATGCGCAACTCGATATTAATCTCATATATGCTGCTGTTGGATTTTGGGACACAAACACCCATAGCTCCATATTTCGCGAAAGGGCGGTTACCCCATTACCTAAAGACTTAGGTTGTATAGCGGGATTGTCCTGTGACGGTTTGCCATGTCTTCCTCTTGATGCATATGTGATCGATATTTGAATCTTGATGCATATGTTATGGAAAAAGTAGTTCAGGGTAGGAAAGTAGACTTAGTAGCATTGATTGATTATTTCAGGACTGCTGAAATAGCCCGAAAGAGGTATAAGTGGCGAGCCTTGCTGATTTGTGAATTTGCAAGATTTCTCTTTGTGAATGGTGAACTCTCAGTCGGTTATGCTGTTTTGATCACCATTGTTTAGCAATTCGAGGAAGGGATAACTCCTATGCCTTTAAGCACAGGGGAGCTTTTACTAACCCTTGATCGCGCGAAGAGGGATTCACAAGCCCCCTTGTTCGGGTGTCCTCTACTTTTGCAGGTAAACAATTAAATGTTATGATGTACATGTTTGTGAGTTATTTGCATTTGAATTGTTAGCGATAAACAGGACATTTAATGCTAAACTATATGAAAAATGTAATGATTGTTATTTCATTGCATAACTTATTTCAAATATCAAATAGGTCATAAAACATTTTAAATATTTCACATTCAAGACATTCTCTTATGCTAATGACTTCAGGTGTGGCTCATGGATCTCTTGAATTTGATGGAGCCTCCTGCAAATATCCCCACATATACTCTTAGGAACTTATATGGACGGCGTCGACGGTATCATCATTCTACCATGCACGAGTGGCTGCTGACCCTTGTTGACAGGAAGATCAACATTCGCTGGACAGCTTTGTGGAGGAGGATTAGGACCATGGTCTATTCGGATGGAACTCCCTACATTCGCGTGTCAGGCTTTACTGTATTGACTTTCTACTGCCCTTCTAGAGTAATGAGGCAATTCGGCATTCAATCGATAATCCCGAATCATGATACTGTCAGGCCAGAAGAGAAGCCTGTGCTGCTGGGTATTGCCAAGAATTGGGGAAACAATTGGGTGAAGCGGACAAAGATTGTTGTGACTGCACTGTCAGAATGCTACAAAAAGGTATCTATGCGTTACTTAATTTCAATGCATGCATAATCTATGTCCATTCATGACGAGGCTCGTAAGGCGAAAAGGAGAGATCATGGATATGCTATGGATAAAGTCCAGGAGAAGCCCAACACCGCATCTATAAAGGATAGACTAGGTCCTAAGAAGGTGCCTGTATGGAAAAGACACTTGAGAAGCTACCTCCCTTGAAGATTGATGCTGCTCCTAAAAAGAAAAGATAAAAAGAGGAACAAGATGCAAAAGGAAAGGGGAAGGGGAAGGTTGTTGAGGCCCCAAGAAAGAAGCAGTGGGTGCCTAAGAAGTCTACGAAAGTAGGAGAATCTTCTAAGACTACGGAGGATAAGGAGAAGGAACCTAGACCTAAGTAGAAGATTGCTTTGTTGTTTCACAAACTTTTTTCTTTTATTATTTTTTTAATGAATAAGGCATGTGCGCCATATTTTATTTTTATTCATGTAAACATTTATATTGTGCTTGAATAATCATGTTTTCCAAAAATCATTTGTTTCATTTCATGGCAAAAGATACAACATTTGTTTCATTTGTTTCATTTCATGTTCATTTCAGTAGGCGGTTAAAGTATTGTAGAGGAGAGGGATTTATATTTTTAGATGGGTTGCATCCCAGGTCGAGGTTGCCTACGTATCCTTGCGGAATCAGGCCAAATGTAGTTCCAGTAACTCCATGAGCATAATGCCTTGATTTTTGTTGGATCGATTTCAATGCCTTTGGTGCTAACTACATGACCTAAAAGCTTTCTGGAAGTAACTCCAAAGGCGTATTTTTGAACATTGTGTCTCATGTTGAATTTTCAGTCTTTCGAATAATTTTGTCAAGGCAAGTGTATGTTCACTCCTTTCCTTGGTTTTCACTATCATGTCATCCACGTATACTTCTAGTTCCTTATGTATCATGTCATGAAGAAATATAGTTGCAGCACATTGATATTTAGCACCAGCAATCTTTAAACCGAATGACATGACTGTGTAGCAATATAACCCCATGGAGTAGTGAAGGTCGTTTTCTGCATGTCCTTTTCATCCATATTGATTTGATTATAGCCGGCGTAACCATCCATGAAGGAGAAAGAAGTATGGTTGGCTGTATTATCAACAAGCACATCAATGTGAGGTAGTGGGAAGTTATCTTTTGGACAGACCTTGTTCGGGTCCCGAAAGTCCACACACATTCTAACTCTTCCATCTTTCTTAGGTACAAGAACAATGTTAGCAACCCAATCAGCATATTTAACTACCTTGATGAACCCTGCCTTTAATTGTTTGATTACCTCTTCTCGGAGTTTAGTTGACTTCTACATTCATTCTTGTAAGCTTTTGCTTGACAGACTTAGCCCCTTGTTTCAGAGGGATAGTGTGCATAGCTATTTTTAGATCAATCCCTGGCATATCTTCATAGCACCATGCAAATACATCCTTGAATTCCGTAAGATTTGCTATGAGTTCCGCCCTTTCTCTAGGATGAAGTGTGAGACCAATTGGTAATTCCCTTGGAGTGTCATTGTCGGAGATGTTGATCTTTTTAGTTTCCTCAATTATTTGAGTTTTGTTTTCATGATCCTCTACAACCTTTATTATTTCATCATCATTTTGATTTTAAGTTTGTGAAGCAAATCAATCATGTGAAGGGGAGAGGGAATAAGAAGACGAAGACTAAACAAAAGAAGTTATATTTTGAACTTGTTAGGCATGACATCAAAACTAGCCTTAGTGGCAGAATCTAAAGGATGGACAGACTCATTGACAAGCTGATTATTAACTACTAAGTTCTTAGGACTAGATATCTTAATAGCACTAGACTCAGACTCAGATTCAGACTCGCTTTTAGACTCATCGAACATTGGGCCCTCTACTATGGTGAAGTCCATCATCTTCCCTTCTTGTGTAGTAATCTTGATGGTATTGCGCCATCCTCTAACAACTTGATTTGTAGGAGTAATGATCTTGGTTGGATCAAAGGTTTTGGTATTCATGGCCATGAGCACTTCTTGTTCGGTTGGTGGAACACGTTCTACCCGAAAAGCAATCCAAGCCGTTGTGCCTCATGGTCACCCGGTTTAGTTTGTCTTTTGGAAATTTGAGTGGTCTCATCTTCCATGAAGTGACAGTCAAAATAGATTTCCATTCCCGGATATCTCATTCCATTGACACCATAGAATGGTTCGGGAAATTCAAAATAGGGGAAGTTCTCACCTTCTTTTAAAAATTTCCCGTCTAAGGTTAGATAATAGGGGTGAATCACAATATCTCCTTCTTTTTTAGCCATTTTCCGTTTTTGAAGATCCTTGTAGTCCTCCTGGGTTGGAAGATACCCCAATCCAAATCTATCGTTCTTAGGTTGGAGGTTGAAAAGTGCGGCAGCAAGAGCCCTTTTATATTCCATGCTTATTCCAGGGAAGTATCCTTGATTGCGAAGTAAGGCATTTACAACAAGGTTTGAGTGAGGATCAAATTCAAAAGGGGCTCTTTCTCCTTATTCGATGGTAGTAATTGAGAATCCCCATAAGTGTTCGATCATCATGGTCACCGTGCTCGATGTTGATGGTAGGTTTGTTGGTAGCTTGGATCCTCATTGAAGATGCATTGATAGTAATCACCACCCCTTCTAGCGTGAACTTGATCTTTTGATGAAGAGTGGATGGAATCGCCTCTAGTTCGTGGAGCCAAGGTCTTCCTAGGAAAAGATTAAAGCTAGTCTTAATAACCATGATATGGAACTTAACCTTCTTCTCGACGGGTCCTGTGAGCAAGTTGAGCCATATAACCACCATATTGTGCTTTCTCGTGTTGTCGTAGGCTCAAATGGCTTAATTACTAGCACGAAATTCTTCTTGCAATATCCCGAGTTTTCAAGCAGTTCTCAAAGGGCACACATTGATAGCCTAGCCATTATCAATCAAGGTCATAGGTATGTTGAGTTGCTTACTTATGATAGTGATGTAGGGAGCTTTGTAATGGCTCGTTCCTTTGGGAGTATAAGACATACCCAAGGGAGTGTATTCGTGGCGGCGGCGAAAAGGAGCTCTAGTTTCTTTGACGGGATAAATATTGTTGGAAGTGGATGTTCCTTTTGGTTGATTAGTCCTTGGATTGCTAGTCCGTTTTCCCTTTCCACTTTGTTTGTTGATGTTGTCTTCAATCTCGATCCCAATGTGTTAGACCTTTTCAAAGGTGTCAAGGGCTAAGTACTTGAGATGATTTTTGTATCTTGGGAGCAAGTTAGCAATGAAGATCTTGACTTGCTCCTTTTAGGGTGGTGTAGTTACCATTTGTGCCACGACTTCCCTCAATGAGAGAGGTAGGATGTGAACCCTTCTTTTTCTCCTTTTTCGAGAATTTCAAGCTCCCGTTGAGAGGTGGTAGCTTGAGTATTCCCTTTGTAGCGACTCATAAATGCATGTGCTATATCCTACCAAGTTGAGGTGCTCTTGTCGGGAAGCGAGAAGAACCACTTTTGACACTCGGGCTCGAGAGTCTTAGGGAAGATCCTTGGATAAATTCATGGATTGATCTTCTTCACATCCATGTAGAACTTGAAGCCTGTTAATAAGTGCTTTTGATTGTCGGTAGCTTTGAATTTTGGAAGTTCGGCAATAGAGAACTTTTCCAGCAAGATGTCGATCAAGGTTGGATCGAGATTAGGAGGATCAAAATAAGAGTCTTGGTTAGTGACTCTCCTAGATACCTTTTCCATGTCTTGTATAGTGTGTATATTCTTGACATCGTTCATCTCGACTTTCATTTCTCCCAAAGCTTGTGTTACTTGGGCTAAGGCGAGAGCTATTTCGCGCGTTGTGCTTGTGGATTCTTGATCATCCATTGTTGTGTTGGATTGTGTCGTCTCTTCCTGAACTTGAATGTAAACCAGGATGTCCTTTCGAGCTAACCTCGTGCCATGCTCCCTAGTCCGAAAAGGAATGGTTGACTTGGTTCATGCACGACCTATCTTGTGATGTTTAGATTTTAGAATTTTTCACTTGTTTTAATGACTTGACTCTTAAGAAACATGCAAGGGCTATCATGGTTGCTTCCTAGTTGTACATGAATGTATGATGCATAGTATTTCATCTCCCTTTGTTTCTTTCATCTTATTTTTGTTATTTTATTACTGAGGGAAGATGAGAATACACTAGTACAAAAATCCACTTTTGCTGCGGTTTTTTTTGGGGTATTTGCTACGGTTTTTAACCGCAGCACTTGGAGCAGCAGCAATAAACCAACAAATTATTTGCTGCGGTTGAACCGCAACAAACAAATGAACTTTTTGCTGCAGTTGTAGGCAAAACCGCAGCAAAAAGGTGGCAAAAAATGGTGGGATTTCCCACCAAAAAAAAGCATTGTTTGCTGCGGTTTTCTACCACTTAAAAAATTATTATTATTATTATTATTATTATTATTTATTATTTTTTTTTTTTTTGCTTTTTTATGCTAAATTATGCCATGAATGTTTCTATATGTACAATAGTTGTAATAACAACATTACAGCAGCATTAGAATAATAACATCAATCTCAAATGTTATACATACATAATAATTAATATTTTTAACCTCAATTACAATTATATTACAAAAAACATTTCAAAGAGCAATATGGAGATAAGTGACAGCAGCGGCAGCAACATTGTTGGCAGCAACTTAAAAGGGGCAGCAACGAAAGCAACTCAACTCAGTAACTCACAAATAACCAGACAACAACAATAATAACAACAATAATAAGACTATCACTCACTCATTTGTAAACATACTATATATGTTTATGTTTATATACATAATCTCCATCAGGGAAGTGGTTACGATCACCCACCATTCGAGTTAGGCTACTTCAACAGGTTTTTAAGCCTGGAGAAACTCAAACCTCAATGATGTTGACCATAGTTGTTTAATTTGGCTACTACAACAAGTAGTTGACTATCAATAACTTGGAGCAACTCAAACAACCATGGTCATCACTTGAGTCCCTTCATCATTTGGAGATAGTTAGTGTCTTATGAAAAAGGACT